>JASDQU011102755.1:31533-58001 GCA_032191745.1 Picea mariana
CTTATCAACCATGACAAAAAAATAATGAGTCATATTTACATCAAACACTATTGGGTCCATTACCCAAACCTTTTTTCTACGGGTCTTTCTTCAAGGGTTGACATCAATGACAACCAACCTTAATCAACACCTTTATCCAACCCTGGTAGATCATTTATGGAAAAGGAGCTAAATGGAGTTTTCTTTAAGTTTTTCAGACTCCTAAAAATTGAAAACACTGGCGAGCAGGAACTGGCCCGGGCTTGAGAAAAATCCACAGGACAGTAGATGGAGTTTTCTTTAAGTTTTTTAGACTCCTAAAATTGAAAACACCAGTGAGCAGGAACTGGACCGAGGTCGAGAAAAATCCATGGGATAGTAGATGGAATTTTCTTTAAGTTTTTCAAACTCTTTAAAAATGAAAACACTAGCAAGCATTAACTAATCTAGGCTCGAGAAAAATCCACAGAATAGTAGTAGTTATGGTTATTTTTATAATAAAATGGAAGTGGCAACAAGAGCAGTGATCATCTTGGTTCCAAAAAGAGGAGGATTTTGAATCTCGACATGAGGTTGTCTAGATATAGAGTACCTTCTTGTTACAGAGCTTGGAGCCCTATCATTGAATTCTTTTACCTCATTTTCTGACTCTTCTGCTACAATTTCATAGTTTATGTACCAGGTGTTGTTTGTTGTTTTGCCTATATGGTCCTTCAGTATAATAAAATCACATGTTCTATTGCATAGCAACAGAAAATGCCAGCAATTTCTACAAAATGCAGCCTACAAAGTTCCAGTCTACATAATACGCCACCAGGTACCTTATCCAATTCTCATTGAGTACCGAAATAAAATTTTGTTTTCATCTAGTACTGGGAAAATCTCTGTGTTGTTCTGGTACTGCAACAATATTCACCCCTGTATTCATCCAGTACAGAGGAAGAGGGCCTAAGTTGGTTCGGTACTACAACAATTTTCTGCAGTGGTCTAGTACTACAACAATTTTCTGTAGTGGTCCAATACTAAGCTGTGATCCGATACTGGTGATGAAGTTTTGGTAATTCTTATCTTATACTGAAAGGTTTTTTTCTTGCTCGATACAAATGCTTCAGGTAATAAGAGGTATAGGCACACTATTTTATCTCGTTTTATTAAAGAATCATATTAATTATGTATTAAATGTGTGGTTACTCTCATGCATCCTCATTTCCTCAATTATTGCACAATCCCTACCATGAACTTCTGCAAGTCCTCGTGTATATTTCCTGCTATAGAAACCATTCATATACACTCGAAGATTTTGATGGGATGGGCATGAAATGTTGAGAGTACGAGGTAATTACATCTTTAACAGGACCAATTTCATTCTCAAACACTATGGTCAAATACTTTTGTTCATATGATGAAGGAATATCATAGTGCCATGATCCAACATCACGCCGTGTGAATGATTTTTTTAAACCACGTCTTAATGCATGTCGAACCCATGATTCTTTTCTGGTCACATTGACGTCAAACAATTGCATAACTGTGAATTTCAGTCACATTGACTGTATCTCCTGTAATCATTAACCAACATTACCATGAAAATGATCTAATGCAAACCTCCATACGATCCTTTAAGCTATTCATGGATACAACTTATCTTACTTTGCCATCACTACCATGGATATGACCATTGTAATCTGAATTCTAACTTATAAATGCTCCTTTGGATGGCTTCGCTATCCATATGAGATTTATTTACCCATTTTTGTTTTCATACCATCTACATTCACACTGGGCTTTGTCCCTTCATACAGTTTTCATACTCTATCCCCTTCTGGTACTCTATCGTCTGCTGCTCTGTTCCAATACTAAACCCTCATTCTTTGTTTTGTTGCCTCATACGCTGTGATAATTGCTTTTAAGTTAGCATGGGTGTTGATAGACATGAACCGGTGTTCCAATTATATAGGGAGATGTAGGAATACCAAGCTTTCAAAGGAAAATTTGAGCAAGCCAGATGGGTTCCATTTTTGGAAAAAATCAAAGATTATCACGAAGGGGTATCTCTTGCTTTTTATCAGACCTATGATGATGAGAGTGTCTAGTTTGGGGAGATGAAATTAACAATTACAGAAGCCACCATAGCGGAAGCTACAGGATTTCCTTCCTCTGGAGAGAAATATTTTAAGGGGGTGATCGTTGACAAAAATCTTTGTTAGAAGTTTCTAAGGCCGGAGCATCGGGATCCCAACTGGACCAAAGGTATTCCCCGAAGTTGTATTAAGGAAGAGTATTGGACAATGCTCATCAGCCTGTAGAGGCTTCTCACTTGTGAAGGGAGGTATGACGTGACCTTCTTATATCATTTAAAACTTTTGTCCCATTTTGAAGGGGGACCACAAATTGACTTTCCCCATTTCCTCTAGATGAGTCTAAACAAAATGGTGAGAGGAGTTAAATCAACATCTAAGAAACCCGAAACTGGTATCCATCACCATGGATTAATGACATTATTGGTTGTCCATGCATTGAGAAAACAAGGTAGTAGTTGGAAACAACTCCTTCAACAAAATTTTACTCAAGATGGAGTTTCTAAATCAATAGAAGAACATCAAAAAGAGGCATGTAGTGAGGGGTCCAATAGAAATACAAAGGAAAGGAAAATCAAAGGGAAGAAGTTAGGGGATGAAGAAGTTGTTGTTACACCTAGTTCATCCCAACCTGTTAATAGATTGGAAAAGGATAAGTCTGTTATGATAGAGGATCCTACTGCATCCAGGAAAAACAGGACCTCCCAGTCTCAGAAACCAAGTCCAGCCCTAATCCCTAAAACTAAAAGGCAAAAAAGAAAGAACTCTGGGCAAGGTGAACGCTCATATAGTGCTCCTGAGGAAACTGTTGAATTATCACCTGAACCAATTAGAAAGTTAGAGAGGGTCGATGAACTAAATATTCAGAGCAGGAAAAATTTTCAAAATAAGGATGTGCCAGAAGAACAAATCCCATAGGAGCCCACTACATCCAAGAAAGAGAGGTCCTCCCAATATAAGGAACCAAGTCTAGCATCGATCCCTAAAATTCAATTGCCACGAAGTGAGAGGCCAAAAAGAAAGAAATCTGGTCAAAATGAAGTTTCATATGGTTCCCCTGAGGCAAGTATTGAGTTTCCTCAAGAGCCAATTAGTGAATTGGAGAAGACCCCTGAGGAAACTATTGTGTTTCCTTAAGAGCTGGTTAGTGAGTTGGAGAAGACCCCTGAGGCAACTATTGTGTTTCCTTAAGAGCTGGTTAGTAAGTTTGAAAAGACTCCTGAAGTGAAAAGTGGAAGTAGGGGGAAGCTTAAAATGTGGAAGGTACAAAAGAAGAAAATCCCAGAGCCTAAACCTCAATCCTCTAGAGTGGAAACGAAGAGTGTTCAGCAAGAACAAACTCCAAAACCTACACCTCAGTCCTCTAAGGTGAAAAAAATATGTACAGGAGAAACAGGTCCCAATACCTACATTTGCTACTAAAACAAAGAAGATAAAGTTGTTTGAAGAAACTTCCACTCCTGTCAGTAAACCTAAGGAAGCCTCACATCCTGTACAAAGAACTACAAGAAGCATGTCTAAACAGATAATAGTTCCGCATGTGCCTTCTTTTCTAGAGGAGCCTATTGATATTCTGACTTCTCCAGAGAAGGAAAGTTTCTATGGAGCAACGATTATTAAGATTGAGGGGTTAGTAACAGAGACCTTAAGAGGTTTAAGAAAGGAAAAGGAAGCCCGAGTGGAGGTAACTGAGAAAGAAACCATATCTAATCATGTTAGTTCCTTGCGCAAGCTACAGTTGGTATTGAAGGTTGGGAAACTTACAAAACATAATGAGAAGTTAAAACAAGAGGTTACAAAGTATCAAGTTTTGGATAGGCACATTAAGGCAGAGAATGCACAATTGAAAGAATATAACCGAACATTACAAGATGTGCAAGAAGCAGTATCTGCTAAACTTAAAAAATTTCTACATTTGATCTAGTACACCAGGGTGATTAAGCAAGAGCTTAGGAGTGAGGCCTATGGTTTCAATATTCTACAACCAGACAAATGATGTTCATACAGGATGGAAGACAAATTTAGTTTTGCAAAATTTTGAGTATCAGTTTTGACATTTTTGCATGAGGACATGTAATGACTTAAGCATGGGGGAAATGTTGAGTCTCCATTTTGACATCCCTATTACCTTATATTATCTTCTATCTTGGTCAATTTTACCTCTGACATATGCATATGTTGTCTATTTCTGCCACAAACCTACCTTGTGACCTTATTCATATGCATAAAAAGGTAACCTATGTTAAAAACATGATTTGTTTGATTTCTTGATTAATTGGGACTAAATGATTGTGGTTTATTCTTCTAATTACTTTGATTGTTATTAATCATATTCATGACAAGGCATCACCTCATACGGAACTCATTTTCGGGATTCGTCTGGTACTTCCATTGATCCGGTACTGCAACATTCCAACTCTGCGTTTATCCGATACAAAATCTGCACCTATTCCGGTACCACCTCTACGCTGATCTGGTACCAACTCTGTGCTTATTCTGGTACCACCTCTACGTTGATCTAGTACCAATATCTTTTACTCTACTAGTCTGGTACTAAACCACATCTACAGGATTAACGTTTTGAACGAGTACACTGGCGATGGCTCCACGAAATTAGTTGGATGGAAGCATCATTGGTTTGTTTGAAGACCACGATAGACTTCATCACTCATGCACTTCGTGTCATGAGGATGAAGTCCATTCCTTGAGATACACTATGATCACCAATTGTAATATTTTGTAAACATTTGATAATTATCATCAGACTTCGATTGTAATGGATAACCTTCTTTAAAAGGGATGTTGTATAGATGATAGATAGTAGGGGATGATATACATGGTTATGTTGGGAAATAGAATGTTGAATTATTGATTCACTCATTTAATTGAAGGAATACAAATGCTAGCTTTTGCAATTCATGGATGTGAGTAAAGTGTTTATTCTGTAATTTATTTAGAGCTACCTTTTTGGTTTGTCAAGGGCCGACCGACCCAACCAAGGTCAGTCTCCCTCTATATGTTTATGTGTGGACATAAGTTAATTATGTGAGTGTGCAAATATAATAGTTGTGTGTTGCAAATGATTATGAGTGCATGAACTTTCCTAAGTACAATACAGATATCTAAATAGATACCTTTTGATTTTGGATCAGTGTGAATGAAAAATTATACATTAAGCATAGTAGATGATTCTATTTCTATTTTTGCAGAGTGATATTTAGTCAGCAAAAGTTGGATAGATGTTTGGGATTGTTAGATAACCAATTTTTATTGTTCTGAATTTGAAAGTCTTAATAATTGTGTTGTCCTCAGTAGGTACATGAACAATTAGACTTCATCTCTCCCCCTTCATGCTCTAGTAATGAAGTCTTTCAATCCTATTGATTGTCTCCTGTATTGAGGATGGTTTGATTGGGATTGATTAGGTCATGATTGGTTTCTTTCTAAGAGTAAATAGAGTGAAGTGTCAATTTTTATGTGAATTCAATTGCTACAGGAAGCAGGGTCTCAGTTCATCTCTTTATTTCATGAGCTTATAATGAACAATCTTGTTATCTGAGCAAGAACCTTTTCAACTGAGTGTTTTCTTGAGAGTTTTACTAGGAGCTTTATCTTCGGGTTTGAAATTGTGTGAAGAATAGTGTTCAGATATTTCAAAAACAAAGTATTTTGTTATTGATTGTTTCTTGATTGAGCTATATACAACTGACATAGATAGGTTACCTATTCTCAACACGTATAGTGTAACAAATATTTTGATTATGAATCCTGGATTAATATATAAATGAGTGCAATATAATAAACATATATTTACACCAACACTCCCCCATGGCTAAATCACGGCATCAGGACTGTGACTTGGTTGTGGGGTTGTCCAGGCTAGGCTGATGTTGGGAATTTCCCAACTCTTCACGACCAAGGCATGGTCGCATGGGCACCATGCATCCATGCCTTGGCCACGATGGGAGTTGGGGTGATTCCCTACATTTCCCCAACCCCAACCCCCACTCCATCCAAGGCACAGTCACATGGGCACTACATGAACGTACCTTGGCCAAAGGGGGGGATGAGGATGTTAAAATATTTGATTTTCTTGTTTTACCATAGACAATATCACTATTGTCACCAAACCATAGGAACACAGCCACCCCCAAGCACCATAACCTTTTCTAGATAGAATTATTTTGGAAGAAACACTAGAATCAACAGATAACCAAGAGAGTGCATCTTTCTCCAGAGATATCTCACCATACAGAAATTCTCAAAGCCACATAAAAAGAACAATACTTAGTTTCAATAGTTTTAGCTGTAGTTGCAACAGTTGCAGTTGTAGTTACCAAGAATACCACCAAGAGTATCAGAATACCACCAAGAGTGTCACCAAGAAAACCACCAAGAGATACTAGAAGGTAGGGCGAACATCTTAGGCTAGATGGCACTAGAGAGAGAGACCAATAAATACTCCAGAGCATCCACCTTCCTATCTTGCATTTGCAGCTCCAAACTTTCTCTATCCTTGACTGAGAGAGTGAGTTCAGTGTTTATAAAAATGAGCTAAATCATCTCTTATTTATAGTGGTTCTTGTCACTTGTCTGGGCTGACTTGTCCTTTTAGAGGCTAATACTTTAATATTAATTCTTTTAATGAGTCGACTTGTCTTCTAGGTTTTTTACACATTTGTTTAGGGTTCCTCTTGCTTTCGGAATATTCTATTCTAGCCAAAGGTTACACATGGACGTTAATACCTCCCGCAACTATCATAACATCAACACTCCCTCCTAGCTAGGGAGGTATTAACGGTAATGGTATTGAGCACAAATAGACCATTATGTTGGTATCATCATCATAGCCACACACTTTATCTCACAATCACGCAAATAAAGCCACGAGAAACATCATCACTATCCATCTAGTTGGAAATCATCTCCAACACTAGTGGTAATCTCCATGGAAATCAGATAGTAGCATACAGTTTCTACAATGTCATCCAATGGAACACAACTATGTTTATCCATAGTAGTACAAAACTATTGTCCAGTGGTACACAAACACTCCTAGTAGAACACAACTACTAACTAATGACACATAATGACTATCAGTGGAGTTGATGGAGGAGCATCGCTAGCAAATCACAAGCGTGGAAGACAACTGAGCGCACTAGCACATATTTTGAAATATTTTGAATTTCAAACATCAGTGTATTAATGTAATATCTGACAAAAAAAATTTGAGTTGTGAAATTATTTAATGATCAAAGGCTGAACCATCATGTAAGATCGATGGGGAATGTAATTTTCTTTAATGTGAAGGATCGTAGTACATATCTGGATCTTACGCTCTTATCTGTCTGGCTTAATATTTATTGTAATAGATATGAAGTAGTTGATAACATTTTAATTCAGATAAGGTAACATAGAGTAGTTGGAGGGAAAGGCTCGAAGGGCAGCTCTTTGTATAAAGCCTTGTAATATTGCCCAGTAAGGGTGGTTGATAGTTGTCGTTGCTGACATAAGAGAATCGAGCATTAGTTATATCTATATTGAATAGGTTAAGGAGTAATGAAGAATAGTGTATGTATGTATATCATTTTCAGTTGAATGAATATAACAAAGGAATATTGCCCCAAATGTGTATTGTTATGTGTCTATCTGAATGAATGAATGGTATACTTTCTGTTATTTTTCAATACTCTGTTATTTCTTGTTCTTGAACCTATGACCACATTTTCTTTGTTGAATGTATGAGTCATTGTGAGGGATAGATAAGTTTCAATAATTTCTCTTCACTGAGTGAGTGCAAGGTGTGCATAGTGTCCACAAGGAGTGCATGACTGAGTTTGTTTTGACTCGAAAGCTCACAAGATATAGTGAACTTATGTCTGCAATGAGTGCATCGACATCTGCAAGGAGTGCGTGACATATTTTTCAGAGTCGAAAGCTTAGGAGCAGTAGTTTGATTCCAATCACAAGAGACAAAAGAGGTTGGAGAACAATTGCAAGGAGCATGAAGCCATCCACATGGATAAGTTGGGTTGTGGAGAAAAGTCTATTGCAAGGTATGCACAGATCAAGATTTCAACTAAGTGTCGAAATAAGTGTTCAGAGGAACCTGAGGAAGTTAAAAATCAGGAGGGAGAATGACGAAAATCTTCAGGGGAAGAGGTTCTTGAAGTATTTGTTGAAATTCAGTGAATGAGAGATTCATTCTCGGAGGATGGCGAATGACTTCAGACTGCTAGATCTGGTAAAGTTACATGGAATATAGCCATGGAGTGTTTCGGTACTTTAGAGTTTGGCAAGTTCAGGAACTTGACAAAAGTAGAGTCGTGATTCAATCCTAACCATTGATCGCAGAAGAGAACATGGAAACAGATTAAGGTTTTTGGGAATAGGAAAATAGAAGGTTTGTGGGCAGAAGGCCTAGAGTTTCGTGAGGTTGCGAAGTCCGAACCATAGTGGGGCTATAGAATCTCAAAAGACACGTGTAAGGAGTTCAGGAATTCAAAAGAGAGAGCTTTGGGAAAATTTGAGGGAAGGATTTGGGATATCCTCGAAGTTTGAACTACAAAGAGGTAAACCCACAGTCATAGCTATGGTCACTTGAGGAAGAAACCTATGTGTGTGGGTAGGGTAGTTTTGGGTGCCTGTAGGGACCCAAGGAGTTGCTCCAACTCAGTATTTCAAATGATCCAAGATCGGGAGGTCGAGTATCCCTTTGGAGGGAAGGGGGTATGCGCCAGAGTGGTATCAGAGCGAGTACAGAATTGACTTCTGTAAGGAGAGGTATCAAAAGCGTCAGCACAATGCCGCCTATAAGACGTGTTGATCTACCTATAGCCAACAGAGCTATGGAAAGGGAGATGAGAGAATTGTGTGCGAGGCTAGATGCCATGGAGACAACAAAAAGGAGAGTGCTTGATGTTGGAGACATCAGTGAGGTAGAAATCGAAGAAGTAGAAGTTGAAAAAGAAGTTGTGACTGAGGATGTTGTGGAAGAATGCTTGTTAAGAGCGGTTGTCAAATTGGGTGCCAGAGTGAAGATTGACATCCCTATTTATGAAGGAAATTTAGACACAGGAGAGTTGCTTGATTGGATATGAGCAATGGATAAGTATTTCGACTATGAGGATGTTGAAGAAGAGAAAAGGGTGCGATATGTTGTCACTAGGTTAAAAGGACATGCAACACTGTGGTGGGATGAAATGCAAGCCAACAGGAGAAGTAAGGGAAAACAAAATATCAAGAGCTGTGATCAAATGGTAGCCAAGCTTAAGGTGAAATTCATGCCCAAGGATTACCAGATAAATATTTTCAGGAGGATGCATAGCTTGAGATAGAGGGGATTGACTATGAAGGAGTACAAAGAGGAGTTTTATAAGTTGAACATTAAATCTAGACAGAGAGAGAGGGATGAAGAGAAAGTTTCCAGATACATAAATGGCCTAAGATATGATATCCAGGACAAAATCAGTATGGCGATAGTTCGGACTGTAGAGGACGTGTATCAAATGATGTTGAAGGTAGAAGATAAGTTGGCTAGGAAGCAGAGTCAACATAACCGAGGTCGAAGCTTGAACATAGGCAAAGGAGTTGCCCAGGATAAAGAATAGAAGCCCAAGGATGAGGTGAAGAAACCACATAGTCACTATGAGAGAGGAGGAAGTTCCCAAGGAAGGCATAGTGGTGTGTTGATGGGTCCTAAATCCATTTAACTCAATAGTAGGAACCAAACTTGCCACCAAGGCCCAATTAGACTTTGCAGTGTTTAATGGTGGAATGGTTCTCCAAATCTTGTTATCCGGCCGAAATAATCGATCAGCTTTACATTTTCTTGTGAAGGTTTCCTCCTTCGGTTCGAACGTTCTCTTTTTTTGTATTTTCTCTTAGGTAGGGATGATATAAGATAAAGACAGTATAAACCAACTAGGTGACAAAGTGAGAACAAACTAAACTACAGGAGAAGAGGCTGAGCTTGGGATAACCCTCTACTCTAGCGTGCAAGCAATGATCGTCTATGACAGGCCTAGTACTAATATGTTAACTGTGTGAGTATTCCAATTACCGAATAAGATACAAATTATCAAAAGAAAACATGCATGTGATAAACGATGGTAAGCAAAATAATTCACTCAACTCTAATCATCAATCACATAAAAACACAAAGATTCATTTTCATCATTAAAGAAAGAACTGTAAAAACATTGCATCAGATAACTTATCAATAGATTTATTATCTCTTACTCGTTACTGCATCCATTCATGACATGGGATAGGAAATAGTTCTTCTCCAGATCCAATCATACACGCATTTGGTGAAAACTTAAACTTGTCTTTGGTCTAAAAGGACTTCTCAATTAAAGGCAACTCCAAAATAATTCTTAACAAAACCAAAAATGAGATTTTCTTGCAACAACCATCGACTCTCAACTAATTGGTCGATGCTCCTATTTATAACATAAAATTAACTAAAACTAATGGCTAAAGTGAAGATAAGTAAAACAAAATTTGCCATGTGGAATTCTCTCCTATCAGTTTGTCTAAGAGTCATCTCAAAATATCACTCAAAGGGGTGACTCTTCTCGTACTCCGACCACTTGATGAACAACTCCTCGCAAGTGTTAGCGTATGGGAATCTGTGTTGTTCCATCAAGGCCATGTAAATCTCTGTTATCTCTACCACATGTCCTCGATACTTGACTAGAATAGCACTTAACTATTGCATCATAAACCAATCTTTGATCAGGTGTTCCATAAACTGTCGCACCTGCCCTGGCGCCATGTTTGTCACCTTTGCTATTTCCTCAGCCCATAATGAGTCTTTCTCTGTGTGCGACTTGACTATGTCGCGCAAGTCAAAAACATCACCAGGCATGCCAAACTCGGGGAGGCCGATGTATTTCATTACCCAATTGATCTTGATCCAGCTCTTCTCTCACTCGACCCATTTTCCGGAATCTCCCGATGAGGCTCTTACACCATATTTGCCCAATGTTTGATGGCATATTTACTAAAAAATAAAATAAAATCCATTAGAGACTATGTATAGAAAAACACTAGGTAAAATATATGTATGAAGTGTAAGCATAACAAATCCAGACTAGTACATACCTGTAAAGCTTGCCAAACCTGATTATTTGATACTCACAGGATCTCTACATATTTTGAATTGCTTGCTTCGCTTCTGTTAGCACCGTCATTTTTATTTAGTTAGGGTGGGTCTTAGTCGGGTTATGTCCATGTGCAATAGCATGAAAGATCAGGTATGGAATAACATGAGAGTCAAAGTCATGTCAGTGGCCAGTTGGCCCTTGGAGTTGGGAAAGGATGTCAGAGTGAAACATGTGTTAAGAGTATGAGTATGTTCCAAAAGAGTCAAGTTATGTCATAAGGGAAGTCGTTAGGTGCCTCAGGTCGAGGAAAGTTGTTTAAACATAAGTCGAGTCAGCAAGTGAAACAACCATCATCAGCTCATCATGAAGGATGGAAGAATGAAAAATCACGACGTTCGTGTCACACATGCCCTACAACTCCTATCAGCTATACCTCACATGCCCCAGAATGTACTCGTCGCATGGATGTGCCACGAAAAATCTTCAGTTCACTTCAAAACATAGAATCTCCATGAATTCAATGTTCCCTGGCACGATTCCACCTGATGTCCGCTCTGTTATAAATTCTGGATGTTCTGCATGCATTCTACTCACCAACTGAGCTTCTGCACTATTGGTAGGTCATCTCGCGAGCCCAGATTGATCAAGTTTTCCAAGTTGGGCCCTCGCCAAGTTCCCCTGTGCATAATACAGATACATGTTGCACCATGGGAGCCCCTCAAAACATAAGAAGGGGCATGCGAAGTAGCAGAAGTGCCAGGCCTGAGCCCCAGAGCGACTAGGATTCGTTCTTACTCACAATGGGCATCCCCAAGGTTTCAAAGGGGAATTCCCATCTGCACGCAGAAATGATTATATCACATCGTGAAAAGGTTGAAGTGGAAGAATTTGCACTGAAGGGAAGGATGTTGGAAAATATGCCTCCCCAACATCAAATACCCTAAAGAAGAGGCAGGCCAAGGAAGAATAAGGAAGTTGGGAAAACCCAATTTCCAAGCGGGCCGTGCGCAAGATCAGTTGTCAAGGAATTACTTATGTGCACTAGTCGGCTATATCTTGTCGAAGGCACAAGTTAGGAAAGTGAGAGAAGAACGGGGAGAACAGACGCCATGGGTACTAACGTTCGAGAGCCGACTCAACAGCTAAAACATGCACAAATCACCATTGTTGAACTCTACCAAGAAAACAAAGAATTAAGATGACAGTTGGTGGCAAAGACCCTTGAGGTGTTAGCATCACAAGGCCGCGAAGGGAACATGACATGGCTAAGGAGACAACTTCGATAAGTGCAGGATACAATCATGCAGCTGCGTGAAGCATAAAGGATGTCAGAAGAACAAAATGTGAAACACCTAAGAGAACGTCAAATAACTAGGGAGAAAGTCCATGCAGACCTTGCCAACGTGCAGAAGAGACATGACTTACTAACTCCATTTTGTAAAGGCGTTGTCTATTGTATGTAATTTGAGCTAGATCAAAATATAATGTGAAAGTTTTGAAACTTTGATGAAAGGATTCTAGTTGTAGCAGTTGGATGTATTCTTTCCTTTCTTTGCATATGTATCTCCTGTGTTCTTTGTCCATATCCTTTCTTGTCTGATTCAGAACATATTTTTGAGTCTGGGATTCACTGCACAATGCCCCTTGTTTGCACCATTAAGACAAACCGTATTTCCCCCAAGTTAACCCTAAACTCACCCTCAGTGGTGCTCCGAGTTGCTTTGTGTGTTTTTCTCCCTGCCACACGATGATCTTACACTGAGGACTATTACTCGCCTAGAAGATAAGGTATCAGGGGTCGATGACCGGAGACAAACCTATCACTAGCTTTCCTTTGGAAAAATTTTGGAAGTTGGCAATCAAAAAGAAAAACTTTTAGCGCGGTCCGAATGTTCGTCGTGATTCGATTTTCTTTGATTCTGAAAAGCTCGTCAGGTATCGGTTATCAGCGATTTCATTTCCTTTCCTTGTAAATGTTACCCCTTCTACTTTTACCTGTGTCAAAGGGGATCGACTATCGGTGATTTTTGCATGTGATACTTGTCATGAAACAAAAAAAATCCTTTCGTCGATACTGATGAAGATCGATGCTCGACGATTGAGGCTTTTCCAAGTGTCTCTTTTTCACCTATTAATTCTTTCCGATGTTGAATCTTAAGCACATCGGGTGAGGTGTTTTGGCTGTTGATTTATTATTTAAGTGTTAAATATTTTTAATTCATGGGGTTTTTCATAGATTCAATCAAACTTTGAAAGACTTAATGAGAGTCAAGATGATAAGCAAAGTAAACATTTTTCACAATGAAGTCGACTTAGAAAGTGCAAAATATTAAGTGGTAACAAAAAAGTAAAATTTGACATAGGCTTTTTAGGGTGTGTTGAGTGCTCAACAAATGGCAACTTACTGGGTGAAAGCAGAAACTTTGTTCCTTCCTCGGGCTCGGCTAATGCAAAGGTTGATTAGGAACTTAACTGGTTTTCATCAGAGCTTCTTTTACCCTTGCATTTGGATTTTCCCCGACTAATGCATCTGGGCCTGCCTTTCGGGTTTTTTAACCTTTATTCCACCTTCTTTTCCTATAACCTTGACCCATGCCCTATTTTGACAAGAATATAGTAAATCATTCACTGGTACTAGGCCCTTTAGTTACCCTTATTCATTTTCTATGGTGTTGCTCCGCTGCCAGCGAGCGTCCATAGCCCCGGTGGAGTCACCTCGACATCACAGACCTTGCTTCACTACTAGCGAGCGTCCATAGCCCTGACGGAGATATTTTCATACCCTCTCCTGTGCTCATTTGATATAGTTGAATTTTATTTCGGCAGAACACCCTGAGTGAGCGGGAAAGGATGATGTCTGTTATTTTGCAAGATGAGATGGTTAAGGCTAAACTTACTAGCTTTGTCCCTGAGGTGCATGTAGTCCTTTCAAACTTTCCTTATTTCCCTTAAGTTCTTACCATACCACTAAGAAAACACTTTCACATTTCTCCAAAGTTGTTCATCTGTGCACGTTAGATAGAGAGCCCCTCGAAACAATCTGCAGGTTCCTCATCGTTTCTTGTGTTGGTATGTGAGCGACGAGTTAGGAAGAGAGTTCGCTATGTCCCATGATTTGAGGTCAACCATTGTGTCGCTAAACACAATATTTCAAAATCCCGAAAACATGATCGCAAAAGACAAAACAAAAAGGCGTAAATGAAAAAGATAAATCGAAACATCAAAAGGTAAACAAAAACATTTTTTTTTTTTTAATTAAAGTATTATTTTAGGGCTTGGCCATTCACTGGGAGAGCATAAAGTTCCCCCCTTAGATTCTGTAGTCGATATGTGCCTAACCCAATATTCTCAGCCACCTAAAAAGGTCTGAGCCATAGATTTTTAAACTTAGAATGTTTTCCTTTAGGCTCGTTTGCTCTGTCCCACTTCAAGATTAGGTCTCCCACTTCAAAATCCTTCTCTTTAGCCTTATGCTTATCAAACCATCTTTTAACTATCTACTGGTGGGTTATGAATTTTGATTTATATTTCTCCCTTTCTTCTTCTAACATGAGCAGGGTGTCAATTCTTTTTTGTAAGATTGATGAGGGTTGCCCTCTGGATTCTTGGGCAAGTTGAAGAGATGGAAGATAAATCCCATTTGGGAGAATGGCTTTCTTCCCGTATACCAAAAAGTATGGGGAATTACCTATAGCTTCCTTGGGTGTGACTCTATCTTCCCATAAAGCATTATGGAGTAGATTATGCCCATTCCTCTGATTGTCTGCAACCGTTTTTGCCACTATCCTCACCAGGTTCTTATTAGTTGATTCTGCCACTCCATTTCCCTGTGGATAATAATTTGCAAAGTATCTAATTATGATTCCTTTGTCTAGGAAAAACTTTGTTAATAAGGCAGAAGAAAAATAATTTGCATTATCAAACACAAGAAAAGAAGGGACACTGAACCTCATGATTAGTTGTTGCTCTATGAATTGGATTACCACCTTCTCATTTACATGAGTCAGAGGCATGGCCTCTACCCATTTCATGAAGTAGTTGGTGGCAGTAAGTATGTACTTATTCTTTTTTGAGGAACTTGGTGTAATTTCTCTTATGATATCTAACCCCCATTGCTCAAAAGGCCTAGAAACGGTCACTGGTTGGAGTGGGACCGCTGCTCTCTTCTCTCTCCCAGCGCTTATTTGACCAATTTTACAGTTCCTAGCGTATGTGTGAGCATCCTTGAACAAACTGGGCCAATAAAAGCCATCTCTCAGTATCTTATGAGCGGTGGTGTCTCATGAAAAATTTCCACCTGTAGGACCATCACGGAGTTCCTCCAGAACCTTGTATACATCGTCATGTTCAAGGCATCTTAAAATTACCCCATCATAATTAACACAGAACAATACTGAATTTATGAGGCGATATTGTGCAAATTTTAACCTGAGAGCTTTTCTTTTTCTAGGGTTGAGGTTTTTTGGAAAAATCCCATGGTGTAGGAGATAAGTCAGTTTCTCATACCAAGACTCTTGTCTAGGGAAAATGTATGAAGCTTCACCACACCATAATGCCATTTCATTCTCCCATCTGGGGTCTTCATTTACTTGGTCTTGAGCTTCAGCTACCAATTTACATAACCCTTGTCCTTTAACCAAGTTAGCAGGTTTTATATCTAGATAAAACGCTTGGACTACTGCCATCCAGTTCCCTCTTCTTTCCCCCATCTCCTGTTGAGTAAATAGGGATTGGACTATGGGGTGAGGCACAATTACTTTGGCAAGGTTCTTGAGGATGTAAGATATGAAATGTTTTATTGCTTTATAAACCGCATAAGAATTTTTATCTATAGCAGGATAATTTAGTTCATTTCCTTGGAGGTTAGTGCTCATGAATGACACCAAAGCCACGTTGTTGTCATCATCCTTATGAGTCAATACTGCAGCTAACGATTGATCGGAGGTGAAAGCATAGAGGAAAAAATCTTTGCTGAAATCGGGACTTCACAACAAAGGGGCTTGAGATATAGTAGTCTTAATATCATTGAAGGCCTTCTTTCATTCATCATCCCACTTAAATTCTACATCTTTACAAATCATCTTTTGTAAGGGTTTGATAGTTTCTGTGAAATCGAGGGTGAATTTCCTCACAAAGTTCATCTTCCCAAAGAATGATTGCATATCTTTTTTGTTGTGAGGTAATGGAAGCTGAGATGTAGCCTTAATCCTTTCTGGGTCTATGCAGATGCCTGCCTGAGATATAATGTGGCCTAACAAATTTCCTTTCTCGACACCAAAAATAGTTTTCTTAGGGTGTACGGATATGTCATATTTCCTACACCTTTCAAAAATCTAGGTTAAGTGTTGGATGTGATCTTCTTTGTTCTTTGAATACATAGATACATCGTCCAAATACACTACTACACACTTGTTGATTAGTCCCTGAAATGCTACATCCATGGTCCTCTGGAAGGTCGCCCCTGCGTTGATTAACCCAAATGGCATGTGTTTGTAAGTGAAAGTTCCCCACTTGGTTCGAAAGGTAGTTTTTAAACGGTCTGCCTCTGAGACTAGAACCTGGTTGTAACCTGAGAAACCATCCAGCAAGGAAAAAATCTCAAAGCCAGACACGGTCTGCAAGAGTTGCTTCATCAGTGGGACTGGGTAGTTGTCCTTTTCTGAAGCTCTCTTGAGGTTTCTAAAATCCACGCATAGGCGAATATCCCCAGACTTTTTCCTCACAGGAACTAAATTAGCTACGCATGCAGAGTGTCTAACCTGGAAGACAATTTTGGCATCTAACAATTTATTTAACTCCTGACACATGAGAGGATCCAGGGATGGGTGGTACTTCTTGAGCTTCTATTGGAAGGGTTTTACTTCAGGCTTTGAAGGGATAGTGTGTTGGATGATACAGGTATCATAAGTTTTCAGATCTTGGTAGGCCCACGCAAAGATATCTGGATATTGTCTGAAAAGTTTGAGATAAGCCTTCCTTTCCTCTTTAGATATTGTCTTGCCGAGGTTTACGTTTTTAGGGTTTTCCAGGGTTCTAAGATTTATAGTTTCATGCATGGGACATGAACTATCGGTCTTCGCATTTTTTGACCCCTTAAATATTTATTTTAGGTCAAAAAGGTTTTCTAAATTATCTATCCCCTTCGGTATCGTGTGAGACTTCGATCTTTTTATTGGTTGATCTGTCTAAGGATTGGCCTCTATTTATTGTTCCTGGAAAACTTCATCATCAATAGCTAAGTCTTTGAAATTATCTTGGTTAGTCAGAAATTTTATGGTCTATTCATTTCCTTCAAAGACCTTCCAATTAGAAATGTTGTTGGGCACCGATGGTTTGTAGAGTAGCTCCATAGTGAACCGAGAGGCTTCATAATATTCTGGAGGGGACAACCTTGAGGCAGTGGTGGCCAGGGAATCAACAAGAATATTCTTTTCTCTGGGAATCACTATAATGTTGAAAGCTTCAAAATGCTCTATTAGCCTGTGCACTTATTGTTGATAGTTATTTAGGTGCGGAGAATTGGAATGTATAGTATTCATTACTTGTCTAACAATGATTTCGTAGTCTCCAAAAAACATTTAATTGTTGGGCGTTAAGGTCTATGGCTTTATTTAACCCTTGTACTAGAGCTTCATACTCGACAGTGTTATTTGTGCATTCAAATTCTAGTCTACAAGACATGAAATATCGTTTGCCTTTCGAATTAATGAGGATACACCCTGCTCCTAACCCTTCTTGTGATTTAGATCCATCAAAATATAGGGTCCAAATTTGTGGGAAAAATGTATCAGCTTCCCCTTTCCTATTAATTTCCTCTTTTCGTCCTGTCAGTTCTGTGATTTCTAATGTAAGTTCTTCGCAGAAGAGGGTTTCCTCCACTGTTGTCAGCAATTCCTCTCGAAATATCACTTCAGATGTTTGAGTAAGAGGGCCATTAGATGAGAGAGGGGAGAAATTCTCGAAGTAGGAATCACAGGAATAATTGCCTAGCACAGGGAAATCTGCCGACGAGGACTCGTTTAGGGTTTCTAGGTCAGTGACATTATGTTTTAGATATCTTTCCATATCAATTCTGATCATATTTTTGTGCCCCTTTAATGGTAACCAAAGGTGTGCCTAGTCTATAATAAAGTATCCACTTAACTTTTCAGACCAATATCAGCTTAATAATAACCCGTAAGCTTCTAGGATATGCACTACAATGATGTCAATTACTTGCAAAAATTTAGGATGTGTCGCTATTCTGATCATTACATCTTTGAATTCTCCCATGACCTTCACCTTGGTTCTATCTAGTTGTATTACATGTTTATCACTTTTGAGTGGGACTGCATTTAGTTTTTTGCAAATAGATAGAGGAACAATATTAGAGGATTCTTCTGAATCTACCAAATGGTTATGGAGGTTTTGGTTAAAGACTTCAAATGTTAAAACGAAAGGTGGGACAAAAGGCTTCCCCTTCTTATCTTTAGAGCAAGCATTCATAGTTGGTTTATTCCCTAGATCTCTGGGAGTTAGATTCTTTCCTGGGTCAGTTCTTGTCATAGAATTTTCTACTAATTTCAAATCTTGTAATAGGCAGTCTTTTTGGTGAGAGATTCTACATATGTCCATAATTGAAATATTAGCCTTCAACTTCTTCAAACATTCTACTATGTTGTAATCTAGCTTGGGCGATTCTTGGGTATGGATTCTTATAGGGTTCTTACGGGGAGAAAAATGTGCTTTCGGGTGATTGGGAGTTGATATTCCTCCTGAAGTTTGGGTAGTAGTAAGGTCATTTGAGACAGGTCGACCTTTACTTCGCGTTTGCACCACTGAGACCTTTGTGGGTGGTTCTTGAACGCCAAATAGGTCGTCGGAAGGAATAATTAGGTCAGGATCCCATATCAGCATGGTTGTATCTTCTGGCAGATCAATATCTTCCTGATCAACAACATTCATAACTGAACCACTTGAATGTTTGGTTAGGGAAACCTCATCTAGAAACCAGTTGGCCATCAAATTCATGGCATGCACCCATTGAGGGAAGTCCCTTTCATAGTGGTTTTCCTAGTGATAAGTACAGAAAGAATCAAATGCTACATTTCCCAAATCGATATTTAAGTTAGTTGGGGGAGGTTCAATAGCTTTGAGTTGTGGGTTCCTTTTAAAGAAAGGCTTATAGGGCCTTTGTCCTTGTTTTCCCTCCCCTGCACTTCTTTTCATGTCTATGATTTTGTTTGATAACTTCTTAACCATGCATTGTAGGTCTTCTATGTCTCCATTATCGTTTTTAGGACCTTGTTCTATTTGTTTCCCTGTGGGTCTAGTTAACAAGAGACCTCTCCTGGGAGGAGGTTGAACTTATTTTTTAACTAAATAGACCTGGCCCTCTTTACATCCTTTCATTTGGAACTCTATCGTTTTGGCTTCTTCAAAATTCTCAGCTAGGGTTAGTTTGGTAGCCCTCTTCACAAACATAGAAATAGAAGCTGGGAGGGCATTAGCATATACTTTGATTTGCAACTCCTGAGTAGGTTTAGATTCAGGCTAGAAATTGTTTAAGATGGTGGTGAATCTTTGATTAAAGTCTTTGAACTTTTCCTTCAAAATCATGGTGGCAACAAACAACTCAACCATCATATCTCCCCTAGTAGTTTTTTCATCAAATTTATCCAAAAAATCTTTCTGGAACTTTGTCCAACTAGTTATGGATCCCACAGGTAAGCTAAAATACCACGTGGAATATGAATTATCAAAAGTGTAGGGGAAAAGCCTACATACTAAGTCTTCATGTTGGACATTCATCAGTATGATAGCCAGTATTAATTTCTTGATATGATCTTCAGGAAATCTTGAGGTTTCAGGGTCAAATTTAGGAAGTAACTTTTCTGAATGTTGGGGAAGGTTATGGACCTGCCCTGGGATGGCCAAAGCATCTCTGGCCAACCAAGGATGATTGTTCTGAGGTGGGTTTCCCCTTTCTTCATCATGGTCATTGTTGTCTTCCATATTTTTGGATCCTGAGTTAAACTCTTCCTCTTTCAAAAAATCGTCCAGCTCAGAGATGTCGCCGACTAGCGTTTCAGGGATTAGATTAAGAGGATGTTCGATTTCAATGATTGAAAAATATATTAGGTCTTATACCGTGTGCACAAAAACCTGGTCAGGGGTGTCGACCACTAGTCTTCTTATTTTTTGTCTTCAAGGAAGTATCAGAGCTAAGGATAATGCACCGATTTGTTGGGCGTATGCTCTTGTGATTCTTCTGAATTGATTCAATTCATCATGACGAAGAGCATAAGGTATATCAGGGAATGAGCATTCTTCCTCAGGATGGGGTGATTTACTCATTTCAGGAGTACTCAGTGTGTGTGGGTTGTCTTGGGAGTGAATATCCATGCATGTGGGCTGTTTTGAATCTATAGGCTATCTGAAATATTATATGGAATATGTATTCAACCATTCATTCTCAGCACTCCCTCTAGCGCCAATTTTGTTGATGGGTCCTAAATCCATTTAACTCAATAGCAGGAACCAAACCTGCCACCGATGCCCAATTAGACTCTGCAACATTTAGTGGTGGAATGGTTATCCAGATATAGCGATCCAGCCAAAATAATCGATGGGCTTTACGTTTTCTTGTGAAGGTTTTCTCCTTCGGTTCAGATGTTCTCTTTTTTTGTATTTTCTTTTAGGCAGGGCTGATATAAGATAAAACCGGTATAAACCAACTAGGTGACAAAGTGAAAACACACTAAGATATAAGAGAAGAGGCTAAGCTTGGGATAACCATCTACTCTAGCGTGCAGGAAATGATCATCGACCATAGGCCTAATACTAATACGTTAACCGTGTGAGTATTCCAATTACTGATTGAGATACAAATTATCAAAATAAAACATGCATGTTATAAATGATGGTAAGAAAAATGATTCACTCAACTCTAATCATCAATCACAAAAAAACACAAAGATTCATTTTAATCATTAAAGAAAGAACTGTAAAAACATTGCATCAGATAACTTATCAATAGATTTAATAGCTCTTACTCATTACTACATCCATTCATGACACGAGATAGGAAATAGTTCTTCTCCACATCCAATCATACATGCATTTGGTGAAAACTTAAACTTGTCTCTGGTCTAAGAGGACTTGTCAATTAAAGGAAGCTCCAAAATAATTCTTAACAAAACCAAAAATGAGAGTTTCTTGCAACAACCATCAACCCTCAACTAATTGGTCGATGCTCTTATTTATAACATAAATTAACTAAAAATAATGGCTAAAGTGTAGATAAGTAAAACAAACTTCACCACGTGGCATTCTCTCCTATCAGTTTGTCTAAGGGTCATCTCAAGATATCACTTAAAGGGGCGAATATTCTCATACTTTGACCACTTGATGAACAACTCCTTGCAGGTGTTAGCATATGGGAATTTGTGTTGTTCCATTGGGGCCGTGTAAATCTCTCTTATCTCTACTGCATGTGCCTGATACTTGAATAGACTAGCACTTAACTATTGTAGCATAACTCGAGCTTTGATCGGGTGCTCCATAAACTGTCGTACCTGCCCTAGTGCCATGTCTGTCACCTTTGTTATTTGCTCTTTGTGCGACTTGACTATGTCTCGCAAGTCGAAAATGTCATTGGGCATGCCAAACTCGGGGAGGTCGATGTCTTTCATTACTCGATTGATCTTGATCCATATCTTCTCGCACTCAACCCATTTTCCTTAATCTCCCGATGAGGCTACCACACCATGTTTTCCCAATGCTCGAAGGCATATTTCCTTCCATCAAAAAATAAAATTATTTAGAGACTGCGTATAGAGAAACACTGGGTAAAATATATGTATGAAGTGTAAGCATAAAAATTCCAGACTGGTACATACCTGTAAACCTTGCCAAACCTGATTATTTTATACTCATGGGATCTCTGCAGCTTTCGAATTGCTTTCTTCCCTTCTGTTAGTGTCATTATTTTTATTTAGTTAGGGTGGGTCTTAGTCAGGTTACGTCCATGTGCCACATCATGAAATATCGGGTACGGAATAACATGAGAGTCAAAGTCATGCCAGTGGCCAGTTGGCCCTTGGAGTCGGGAAAGGATGTCAGAGCCAAACATGTGTTAAGAGTATGAGTATGTTCCAAAAGATTCGGGTCTTGTCATAAGGGAAGTCGTTAGGTGCCTCAGGTCGAGGCAAGTTGTTTAAACAGAAGTCGTGTCGGCAAGTGCAATAACTATCATCATCTCATCATGAAGGCTGGAAGAATGAAAAATCATGGCACTCATGTCACACATGCCCTGCAACTCCTATCGGCTATACTTCACATGCCTCAAAACATACTCATCACACGGATGTGCCATGGAAAATATTCAGTTCGCTTCAAAACATATAGTCTCCATGAATTCAGTGTTCCTTGGCACGATTCCACCTGCTTCCCACTCTGTTATAAATTCTGGATGTTCTGCATGCATTATACTCACCAACCAAGCTTATGCACTATTGGTAGGTCATCTCGCGAGCCCATATTGATCAAGTTTTCCTCCTTGGGCCATCACCAAGTCCCCCCACACATAAGATAGATACGTGTTGCACCATGGGAACCCCTCAAAACACAAGAAGGGGCATGCGAAACAACAAAAGTGTCAGGTATGAGCCCCAGAGTGACTGAGATTCTTTCTTACTCACAATGAGCATCCCCAAGGTATCAAAGGGGAATTCCCATCTACGTGAGGAAACGATGACATCACACTGAGAGAAGGACAAAGTGGAAGAAGTTGCACCAGAGGGAAGGATGTTCGAAGATATGCCTCCCCAACATCAGATACACCAGAGAAGAGGCAGGCCAAGGAAGAATAAGGAAGCTGGGGAAAACCAATTTCCAAGCAGGCCGCACGCAAGATCATCTACCGAGGAATTACTTATGCATACTATTCAGCTAGAGCTTGTTGAAGGCACAAGTAAAGAAAGCGAGAGTAGAACTAGGAGAATAGATTCCACGAGTACTAACATTTAAGAGCCGACTCAACAACTAAAACAGGCACAACTCACCATTGCCGAACTCTACCAGGAAAAAAGAGAATTAAGACAACAGTTGGTGGCAAAGACCCTTGAGGTGTCAGCATCACAAGGACACAAAGGGAATGTGACATGGATCAAGAGATAGATCTGGGAAGTGCAGGATACAATCGTGCAGTTGCACGAAGTACAAAGGATGTCGAAATAATAGAATGAAAAACACCTCAGAGAATGTGAAACAACCGGGGAGAAAGTCTGTGTAGACCTTGCCAACGCGCATAAGAGACATTATTAACTAACTCCATTTTGTTAAGGCAATTTCTATTGTATGTAATTTGAGCTACATCAAAATATAGTGCCAAAGTATTGAAACTTTGATGAAAGGATTCTAGTTGTAGCAGTTGGATGTATTGTTTCCTTTCTTTTCATATGTATCTCCTATGTTCTTTGTCCATATCCTTTCTTGTCTGATTTGGAACATATTTTCAAGCCGGGATTTTCTACGCAACGCCCCTTGTTTGCACCATTCAGACAAACTATATTTCCTCCAAGTTAACCCCAAACTCACCCCTAGTGGTGCTCCGAGTTGCTTTGTGTGTTTTTCTCCCCACCACATGAGGATCTTACACTGAGGACTGTTACTCGCCTAACTGACAAGGTATCGGGGGTTGATGACTGGGGAAAAACCTATCACTAGCTTTTCTATGGATCAGCTTCCTCAAAATTCCCAATGTTGAAACGTTTTGGAAGTCGGCGATCGAAAAAAAAAACTTTTAGTGTGGTCCGAATGTTCATTGTGATTTGGTTTTCTCTGATTCTGACAAGCGCGTCGGGCATCGGCTATCAACAATTTTGTTTCCTTTCCTTCTAAACGTTACCCCTTCCCCTTTTACTGATGCCAAAGGGGATCAGATGTCAATGATTTCCACATGTGATACTTGTCGTGAAACAAATAAAAAACTTTTGCCGATACTGATGAAGATTGACGCTCGACGATTGAGGCTTTTTTGAGTGTCTCTTTTTCACCTATTAATTCCTTTTGATGCTGAATATTAAGCACATTGAGTGAGGTGTTTTGGCTGTTGATTTCTTATTTAAGTGTTAAGTCCTTTTAATTCACGGGGTTTTTCATAGATTCAAGCAAAATTTGAAATACTTAATAAGAGTCAAGATGATAAGAAAAAGAAACGTTTTTCATAATGAAGTCAACTTAGACAGCGCAATAGATCAAGTGGTACCCAAAAAGTAAAATTTGACATAGGCTTTTTAGGGTGTGTTGAGTGCTCAACATGGTGGTAGAATTTATTTTCCTAGAGGAAGAGGAAGAAGCAGAGGATGAGAAGTAAGGTGTTATGCCTATGGAAAGATAGGGCATATGTCTTGGGATTGCCCTGAGAAGAATAAAGGAGGAGGAGAGGCTCACATTTCAGAAGCACAGAAGAAACCAACCGTATTGGTCAGGAAAATATTGAGTCCATGTGCGGTACCAACCGTATTAATTCCAAATAAGAATGGAGGATGGATAACGTGTATGGACTCAAGGGCCATAAACAATATTACCATCAAATATAGATTCCCATTGCCAAGGATGGATGATTTGATGGATTGCTTGAGTGGAGACAACTATTTTTCAAAAATAGATTTGAAAAGTGGGTATCACTAGATAAGGATGAGAGAAGGTGATGAGTGGAAAACAACATTCAAGAAAAATGAGGGGTTGTATGAATGGCTTGTTATGCTGTTTGGCTTAACAAATGCCCTGAGTACTTTTATGAGACTGATGAATGAAGTGTTGAAGGATTTCATTGGTAAGTTTGTGATTGTATATCTAGATGATATAATAGTATTTAGAAAGACTAAGGAGGAGTACTTAAGACATTTTGAATTGGTGATGAGGAGGTTGTAGCAAGAGAAGCTGTTAATTAATCTGAAAAATTCCTCTTTCTTGAAGACAGAGCTCATATATTTGGGTTTTGTGATTTCTTCAAACGAGTTGAAGATGGATCCTGAAAAGGTGAGAGCGATCAAAGAATGGCTGTCACCGAAGAATATATATGAGGTAAGAATATTCCATGGGTTAGCAAGTTTCTATCAAAAGTTCATCAGAAATTTTCGTGCGATTAGTGCTCAAATGATGGATACAGTGAAGAAAAGACACAATTCTTTCAAGTGGATAGAAGAGGCTGAGAGGATATTCAACATATTGAAGGAGAAGATAATTGAACAACCGATTTTGGTTTTTCCATATTTTGGAAAGACATTTCAGGTAAGATGCGATGCGAGTGGAGTTGCAATCAGAGCAGTCTTAGGCTAGGACAATAGGCCTGCTGCATATTTCAGCGAGAATCTAAATGAAGCTAAAAAGAAGTACCCAACATACAACAAAGAGTTCTACACCATAATTCAAGCCTTGAAGAAATGGAGTCATTATCTCGTACCGAAGGAGTTTGTTTTGTATAGCGATAATCATGCTTTAAAATTCATAAACAGACAGGAAAAGTTAAACCAGAGACATGCCAAGTGGATAGAGTTTACACAAAATTTCACTTTTGTCATTAAAAATATTTTTGGGAATGCTAACAAGGTTGTTGATGCATTGAGCAGGAGAATTTTGATTCTGCAGGAATTTCAAGTCAAGACCTTGGGGTTTGATCACCTAAAAGAAATGTACCA
The DNA here is from genome assembly GCA_032191745.1 of Picea mariana. NCBI lineage: Eukaryota > Viridiplantae > Streptophyta > Pinopsida > Pinales > Pinaceae > Picea > Picea mariana. The sequence continues at coordinate 57,385 of JASDQU011102755.1, forward strand.
CAATGATCCATATTTTGGAGAGCCATATGAAGCATGTGCAAATCATGTGCTCAAAGACAGAATCCAGTGGGTCAAATATCTGATTCAGGATGGGTTGTTGTTCAAAGGATGCCATTTGTTCATACCAAGATGCTTGATGAGGGAGAATTTGCTGAAGGAAAAGCATAGTGGAGGTCTAGCCAAAACTTTTGTCCATGAAAAAACATTTGCCCAATTAGCTGGTTCAGATTATTGGCTAGGTATGAGAGTAGAGGTAAAGATATTTGTGAACCATTGCAATATTTGTCAATGTGCTAAGGGGAAGAAACAAAACATTGTATTGTATCAACCATTGCCTATTCTAGAGAGGCCTTGGGATGCAATAAGCATGGATTTTGGGTTGGGATTGCTGAGAACACAGAGAGGAAGTGATTCCATATTTGTGGTGGTGGATAGATTTTTGAATATGAAACACTTTATCCCATGTCAAAAGAGCAGTGATGCAATGCATGTTGCAAATTGTTTTTTAAAGAGGTTGTGAGACTCCATGGATTGCCTAGGAGTATAGTTTCGGACAGGGATACCAAATTTGTTGGTCATTTCTGGAGGACGTTGTGGAAGAAGTTGGGGACAGAGCT
>JASDQU011102756.1:0-16510 GCA_032191745.1 Picea mariana
ATGTTTTGTAGCTGTTGCTATTAAAATTCTTATGGGACGTCTGAGGCAACATTTTTTACAAGGGCAATAACATCTACCATCACCCTTTTCACCCACTTTACTTTTTTCCCCACCTCTAACAACATTCTGCGACATTTTTCCGCACAAAAATACCCTTTCGGAACCGTCGTTGTTATAGCAAGATTGTCGCAACATCTTCAAATAGTCAAATATTTATAGGCCAATTTTAGGTGACGATCGTCACAATTTCGACCATAGTGACCTAAAAATATATATATATTTTACATCTATTTATTTCAAGTCATTTTCAATGGTAAAGTTTGACTAAATTATTATGGTCGACTATCGTCGCTTATGCAACGGCCAATCTAAGGTCGTTGCTTATGAGACAAACATTGACCATTAAATTTCAGTCAAACTGTAGGTGTTGAAATTGCGATGAACACGGGGTAGATTTAGAAAAAAAAACTTTTTCTCAAGCATGTTGCGACGAAAGAGTACTTTCGTCGCAAGCAGTCGTTGCAAATTTTTCAATATGTAGTAGTGGTGTCCTACCATTCTTAACGCTAAACTACTACCTCCGGACGGTGTAGATACTTGAATAGTGTTGTCTGAAATGGCTCCACTAGTTGTTTTTTCTTGTGTAGATGTACTTCCTACTTTATTTCTTCTCCTGAAATCTGGTTGTCTAAGCGGTGGTTTTCTCTTTGCTGTATTAGTCACACATGCGTTTGTAGGTTCCACACTGAAATTAATATGTATAGGATTGTTTCCTTCTCTTCCCATTCTCGGACCTCTCGTCTTCCTCCCATATGTTGCACACAATATTTCCTTAATCTTATCCACATCTCGGATATCCTCTACCTCTTCCTCATCACTCGCCAAGCCTTCCCTTGCGGCTACAACTCTCTTCTTGGTATTCACCTTGTATTGGTAGGGTACTCTTCTATGCATATTTCCAGTTGTCTCCATGATCCGTTTGATCTGGTTGTCATCCATCATGATTGGGTCCAAGGGTTCCTCCTTCTTTCCCTTATCCTTTCCTCCTTCCATCTCTCCTTTTTTTGTCAGTTCTTCCCCCCTTCCCCCATGCACGCAGGGAATTTTAGTTGTTTGAATCCATTTTCATTACCCCTTTGTTGTATAGAAATATCTTAATAAAAGTATACAAAAATATAATGTACCTTCCTCGAGGTCCACGTTGAAACCCTTTTTCCACTACGCTGTACGACTTCATTGTATCTACTGCAAAATCTTTTATAAATCCTTCCACAATACTATAGAGCCAAAAATCTACTTCGCGAGTGAATTTTTTTTTCACCTACTGTAACTTCTCAATATGTACTGGGGTCCACTCTAACTATCAGATCTGGTTCGTTGCATGGTTATCCTTCAACCTTAGTATCCACTCTTGTAATAAGTGTGGAAAATCACATAAAAAGACTTCATGTTTAATCAGTAAACACGTATTTCTCAATTTATTTGTGGGGTGTTACTCTAGGGTTTTTGTTATCTTTATGTGCAAACTTTAGCTCTTTTTTCCTTAGCCAACTTTCAATCTCTTATTTTGTGGGATTTCACGGTCTCAACATCCTTGTCTAGTGGCTCATTGCTTTCTTCTCTACTTTAATATTCTCTTTATCCGCCTCCCGCAGACCTTACATCTCTTTTAACAGATCTTCAACATATATCATCTACTCAATCCTCTATTGTTCCTACAAATGGAAACAAAACCATTTTTTGGTTACTCATATATCTTGTCTAAGTTTGTATCTTTAGCTTGAGTGACACAGGGTTCATGTCTATTTGGGGTTCCAACAAAGCCTCTAAAACTATCGGGCCTCTTGGGAAACTAGAAGGCAGTGCAACACACAGAGTGCAATGTGCCATATCACTCGAGATAGTCTTAATGGGTGGTTGCAATACTCATGTTTTTGTAGCCTAGGATTGAGTGGGGCATATGAGAACGGTACGCTCAAATTTCTATTTTAAATTATTAATGAAATACACTGTGATTTATGATTACGTAGAAAATATAAAAACTCATTCATTTAGAATATCGAGAACTATTGGAGATAATGAAGAAACACATGCATTCACTCACATAACACAGGTTTTACCATGGTTTGCCCCCCTAGGCTAAGTCCACAAATATATGGCTCTTAGCTCTTTTATTATAGTAGTTATGAAACTATAGTTCCACGCGCTTTACAACTCATCTCTGATGGGTTGATATCAATTATGAGGTGGACTAGATCAACGAAATCTCCTCAGCCTATGATCTAACCCTCAAGATATACCCTCCTCAGTCCTTTCTAGTTCAACAACTTACAAAATTAGGTCATACAGCAAAATATTACATCGCATCTTCTTCCTTACATTCGTCTCTCTCTATGAAACCTAGGTATCTATATTTATATGTTTTTGGCTCACCGTCCATTACAATGTGTTTCAAAAACCCTAACCATAACATCGTTAGGTCTTCCATGCATGTGAGTGTGATTCTCTTCCTTCCAGTTGTCGCTTCCCTCATGCACGTCTTCTTTCCGAAAATTTCCTTTCTTTCCTCTTTGGATTACTTTGGTGTACGACCCATAACAAAGTGGGAGAAGCTTTCGATGGGGTCTTGTAAGGCATTAGTTCTGCAAGTGCAACCAAAATTTTCTTCCCATTTGAAACTTATGTGGAACCCGACATTGATCATGGTGCTTCTTGTACTTGTCATTAGAATTATATAGGATATCTTGAACCTATTGGAGGATGTGTTGGATTTTCTCAATGAACCGGATGGCTTTGTCATCTTTAGTTGGATAAGGAGATGGGTCAGATGAGGTGATCGCAAGGGCTAGTGCAATGTCTATGGGACCCAATGGTTGGAATCCCAACCCCACTTGAAAGGGGCTATGGTCAGTTGAGCTATGCAGGGCTCGATTGTAGCTATGATAGACATAGGGAAGAATCTCATCCCACATGCAAGGGTGCTTGGAATTATACATGCACAGGATATGCATGATCATTCAATTTACAACCTCATCTTGGCCATCTGTTTGGGGGTGGAAGGTCATGGATTTGGTGAGCTTGGTGTCCAACAATGACCATAGGATTGACCAACATGTGTTGATAAATCAACTGTCTCGATATGAGACAATGATTTGTTGGATTCCAAAATGTACCCAGACTTGTTCAAAGAAGAGTTTTGTAGTGGCCTCTGTTGTGATGTTATTCTTGTAAGTGGCCATAATCACCATCTTAGAAAAGCAATCAACAATCACAAAAACATAGTTGTTTCCCTACTCGGTGGACGTGAGGTCCGACATTTATTCCATTGAGACGGATTCCCATGTCCTGTCAAGAGTAAGAAGAGGGGTGCACAGGCCCTGTTTCTTAGTGGTCTGTTTGGCAATAGTGCAGGAAGTGCAGAACCTGATATACTTCCTAACCTCTTGTCGAAGTTTTGGCTAGTAAAAATGTTTCTATAGCATTTCCACTATATTTTCGACGCCGAAGTGTCCTTCCTCAGTGTAGTGGGATTCCTAGATCATCTTCGATCAATCGCTAGATGGAATAAAAATATGGCCGAGACAACACAACAACCCATCCTGAAGATGGAAATTAGAAACAAATGCATTTGCACCAAATATTTGGTAGGTAGTGGTGAATTTTGGGTATGTCTCATAGAGTTGGGGTCATCTAGAGGTCTCATGGCCGCAAGAGTCTAGTGCCATGGTAAGTGTCACGACTAGCGGTCTACTGAGGAAGTCAACAATGTAGTTGGTGCTTCCTATTTGATACTTGATGTTGAGGTGGAACTACTCCAATTATGTGGACCACTTTTGATGGAGGTCATTCTTCAATTTTCCTTGTGTCTACATGAACTGCAGTGGCTTATGATCAGTGTGGATGATTGTCTTCTTCCCAAAAATGTAATGTCTCCACTGGCGGCAAGATTGCACAATGGATAACATTTATTTATCATAATTAGGGTACTTAAGGAAAACATCTAATAGCATCTCACTATGATAGGCCATGGGGTGGTCGTGTTGAGTGAGAACTGTGCCCACAACATAGTCTAAAGCAGTTGTCTTGATCTTAAAGGGTTGTTGCAGGTCTGGTAGTGAAAGTACTAGGGATGAGCACAAGAAATGATTTAAATCATCAAATGCTTGTTGTTGGGACCAAATCCAAACAAATTTTTCCTTACCACCACCTTACTTGGATGAGGGCCCATGCAATATGGGAGAATCCCAACATGAACCTGCGGTAGAAATTGGCAAGGCCCTAGAAGCTCTAAAGTTCAGTGAGTGTGGTTGGGGCTAGCAAGTCACGAATGACTTGGATCTTGGTTGGATCCACATGTACACCATGTTGATCAATGATTTATCAAAGATAATGGATCATGGCCATGCCGAAGGAGAATTTTTCCAAGTTGGCATGTATATTGTGTTGCCGCAGGGTGTGCAGAACCTCCAGAATATGTTGCAAGTGTTCTTCCCAAGTCTGGCTATAAATGCGAATGTCATCAAGATAAACCACTACAAAATTATTGGTGAATGGTAACAGGATATCATCCATTGTCCTCATTAAAGTGGTTGGAAATTTTTTCAAACCAAAGGGCATGACCAACCATTCAAAAAGAACTTCATTTGACTTGAAGGTGGTCTTCCATACATCTGTCTATTCTATCGGAACCTGGTGGTAGGCAAACTTCATATCAATCTTATTGAAGTAGTTTTCTTCCATGAGATGATCAAGGAGGTCATTGATTAGGGGAATCGTGTATTGGTTTCTAAATGTGATTTTATTTAGGGCCCGATAATCAATGCAGAGGCCCAAGGTTCCATCTTTCTTTTGTACCAGCACGATTGTGATCCTGCAAGGTGATGAGATAGGATAGATGTGCCCCTTGTGGAGAAATTCTTGGATCTGCCTCTTGATATCCTCATTATCTAACAAAGAGTGGTGGTAGACTGGAACATTGGGAAGTGGTGCACCGAGGTTTAGATCGATGGGGTTATTGACTTACCAGTGCAAAGGTACCCCAGTCAGTGAGGAGAAGATATCCAAGTATTCTTCCATGACTTTATCCGGTTGATTATGTTGTTTGGAGGGGTCGTCCACGGAGGCCCTGGATGTGGCTATGATTTTTTTCTCATTCTAAGAGTGAATCACGAAGAAGACAAACTTACCCATTTGAGAGATGACCTTTCTACATTTCTTGGCAGAGATCAAGGAAATAGAACTAGGTGGGACTGCCTCGGGTATCCTGTACAATTTATTTTTCAAAGTAATAATAACACTGCGAGGCCTAGACTCATATACAAGATGGTGTTTCTATAAATATGGTTGTCCCAAAATAAAATTAGAAACTTCAAGAGGGGAAACATCNTGTCGCTTGATCTCCTCATTATCTAACAAAGAGTGGTGGTATACTGGAACATTGGGAAGTGGTGCGCTGAGGGTTAGATCGATAGGGTTATTGACTTACCAGTGCAAAGGTACCCCAGTCAGTGAGGAGAAGATATCCAAGTATTCTTCCATGACTTTATCTGGTTGATTATGTTGTTTGGAGAGGTCATCCACGGAGGTCCTAGATGTGTCTATGATTTTTTTCTCATTCTAAGAGTGAATCACGAAGAAGACAAACTTACCCATTTGAGAGATGACCTTTCTACATTTCTTGGCAGAGATCAAGGAAATAGAACTAGGTGGGACTGCCTCGGGTATCCTTTACAATTTCTTTTTCAAAGTAATAATAACACTGCGAGGCCTAGACTCATATACAACATGGTGTTTCTATAAATATGGTTGTCCCAAAATAAAATTAGAAACTTCAAGAGGGGAAACATCACACAATGATTCATGTTTGAAGGGTTTGATGTCGTATGACATGAGACATTATTGGCTGATGCGGATGTCTCTTCCTTGGTGGAGCCATCCAATGGTGTAGGGTTGTGGGTGCGGCATTGTCAGCAGGGTGATTCACTTGACAACATATGATGAGATGAGGTTTTGTTGGATACCACTATCAATGATAAAAAGTGCATCAGGGTACCCTTCACCCACATCTGTGATTGAAAAAGGTGCTCTCCTTCCTCTGGCTCATCTTCTTCACTGGGCTGGAGCTTAGGGGTAGCAACAATAGCACTGGGTTCTGCGTCAATGATCTATTTCCCCCTTTCTAGTTCTGACTCAAAGTCGGAACACACATATGATTCATAGGATTTCACCTTAGCCACCAATGACTTCTTTGAGCGGTAATCAACAGTGTTATGCCAGGGGCTCTTATGGAAGTCTCACTACTTCCTGGTATATTTCTTTGTCTTTCTGGTGTCCTTCTTTGCTTGTGGCTTGGATTTTTTTTCCTGAAGTGGTCTGTCTTTTCTTTGTCCTTTGTTATGTGGTTTGGGGTCGCCCTTTCCTAGATTTTGTTGTGTGGGGGTCCTAGGCCCAAATTGTCGTGTCTTTTGTTTGAGCTTCTACTCGATTTTTATGGCATATCGGTAGGTCGTACCAAGGATGAGATGTACAGAAAATCCATTTTGGCATGGATGTATCTATGCATACCATCGCGATACTTGAGCACGAGATGTCGCTCAAAATTATTGATACCCAACTTGGTGTGCAAGGTATGGAAGATATTTGTGAACTTAGGAACTGCTTGGTCTCTTATATGTCGTAGTGTGGTCCATTTTGTGTACAGGTCGTCATAACTTCCAAAAGGGTAGTATTGTTCCTTAATATCATTCCTGAAGTATTCTCAGGTGACTATGAATGTAAATAATGAGGGTTCCCCTATTTCCTTCTACTCACAGAAAGTTTCCCACTAGTATTTGACATGGGGAATGACTTTGAGGAGTGAAAAGTTGATATTTTCTCTATTCGAGAAGTTATGGAACAAGAAATATCCTTCTAGTATATTCAACCATTTTTTGACAATATCTGCGTCTATATGACCTTCAAATATAGGAATATCGAAGTTGATTTGTACAATGAAGGGGTCAACGCTTCCATTTGAGAAATATGTGTCACTTTTTGGTAGTTTCCAAATTATTTGCGCAAAACTATCCATCATCTCGTTCCTCTGTTGTGTGAGGGATTCCTCAAACAACATTTCGAAGGGATCTCTTGTCCTATTGTCTTTCTTTTCTCCCACCATCAGAGGTCACTTGGGCATGCGAGATCCTTTTTCAACAAGAGAAACAAGCTTGAGACCTAATTCTTTGTATCCTAATCTTGTTGGGGACATGCATTAAGAACGACAAGGAGAAGATCGCTATGATACCACTGATCTATATATTATGAGAAGAATGAAATGAATACAAATTATTATCAAAATATTCTTAACACAAAATAATAGATATACAATAAACCGGTTTCTATTCAATAAGGAAATAAGTTGAAACTGTAAAATGCAGTGGAAAAAAATCTTTCTAGAATGGTGGCGGCTTCTCTCTGAGAAGAGATGTGATGGTTGCGCTCATTCGCAAGAATATTATTACAATGAGGCTCTCAAGGCCTTTTTATAATAAACAGGAATGTCAAAAACCCTAGACATCCAAAAATCTAACTGTTGTTTTGATTTCTTTGCGTTATACTTTTAACATGAGTGACCCAGGTTCAAGTCTCCTAGGGTTCCAACAAAGCCTCTAAAACTATCACCTCCCCTGTTAAACCATAAGGCAACACAACGCACAGAGTGCACTACGCAGTCTCACCCAAAATGGTATTAATGGGTGACTACAATAATCAAGTGTTTGCAATCCAGGATTGAATGGAGATATGAGAAGTGTGCACTGAGAGTTCTATTTAACTTATTAAAGAAATATACCATCATTCCCAATTATGCATGTAATTTAATTAGCTCATTCATTCATCATGCTAAAATCTACTCATAAACAATAAAATATACACAAGCATTCATCACATAACACAGGTTTTATCATGGTTCACCCCCCCTGGGCTACGTCCACAAATATCTGGCTCTCAACTATTCTATTATGGAAGTTCCAAAACTATAACACCACATGCTATACAACTCATTCTCAGTCGGGTTGATGTCTATTATGAGGTGTACTAGATCACACCAGGCTCCTCAGACTGTGATATAAACCTCAATATCTACCCTCCTTCCCCTTCTACAACTCAACAACTTACAAAATTGGCTCATATGACAAAAGTATCACAACTAGTTATCAAAATAGGACTCCTTCCTCCCGTCGTCTCCTCAAAATCTCTAAAACCAACCCTTGCATTCTTTCATAATGGAAAACTACTCTCTTCCTAGACCTCCTAGGTATCTATATATATACATTTCTTGCTCATCATCCATTACAACGTATTACAAAAACCCTAACCCTAATGTCGTTAGGTCTTCCATGCATGTGTGTGTGCTTCTCTTCCTTCCAGTTGTCGCTTTCCTTGTGCATGCCTTTCTTCCAAAAATAGTCTTTCTTTCTGATTTGGTCTTCTTCCAACATGCCCCCAAAACTGGCATGTGGCTCATCCTGAGCTACCAAACCCCTGTGTGCTTCATCAATCTTCCTTGTGATCTCTTGGAACTTCTCCATGATCTTTGTTTCTTATGTTTGGGCTTGTGTGGGCTTCTCCTTGAGTGCATCCAATATCTGCGCTGCAATCTCGTCATTGACCATCCTTGAAAATTTTGCCTGGGTATGTGCCATATATGTTTTGGCTTCCTCTACCTATGCAATGAACTCTACTTCTTGCTCCTAGAGAGATTCCATTTGAGCCTGGCGCTCCTTTTTCTGTGTCTGTGTAGTTATGAACTTTGCCTGCAGTTTCTTCATGTCTTGACCCCCTCTGACATGCTCCATGATTGACATTGTCTTATGCCTCTGCTTGAGGTCCTGGATAACTGCACTTATCCTTTCTCCCTCTTTGTCCCACTGTTGGACCTGTTGATCATCCTCCAGCTTCGTCCAGAGTTGTGCTTCTTTCTGGAACAAGTTGTCTGCCACATCAACTTGTTGTTTTATCTCTTGTATTTGTGTTGTTTCCTCATGTTTCCTTTTCTTTCTCACCTACGATGGAGTGGTAGGTGTGAAATTCTCCCGAATATTCTCAATCTCATATTGGTATTGATCTATTGTATGCACAATTTGATCAATCTTCTATGTCGTCGTGAGTTCGACCATTTGCGCGTTATTTTGGATCTTCTCGTAGGCTATGACCACTTTCTTATCTAGTCCCTTAACACGTTCCTTCTCATCCTCACTCTCAATCTTGGCCTGATCAAGTATCGATTCCAACATGTCACGATCATCCTTTGTCTATTGCAATTTCGTTGTCTCTATGCGTGCACTAGATTGTACCTCCTATTTAACATTGACCTGCAGTTTATACAAGGCCTTGGTTGGTATCCGTAGCAATAAAAACTATATTTTAGCCAAGTATTTTAGGGGTGTCTTACCCACAATTTCGTCCATGCACAACATGCTAGGTGTGACATGAAATGTTGAACTCAGTTGTGCTATCATCTAGATAGTATCCTACTCGCTTGGTCCAGGTTCTCCTCCTATCTGTGATGTAGTAACATAGTTGTATCCATTGATTGTCAGGTTCCTTCCATGCCTAGATCCACATTGCATGTCTAGTGGATTTGAAGTTGGATATGCCCTAATAGTGTACAATAGCTTCTGGTGTTATCCTCCAAGTGTTGGTGATGGTGTCTTGTAGGTTGAGGAGATATCCTTCAAATATAGTTGCATTCACTCTCTTGTTCTTTGTGTCCAAAGTGACTCCAAGTGATAAGTATCGCGCTCCATGGTAGGGTTTGGGTCTCGTGGAAACAAATGAGTGCTTTGGCTCCTTCCATCCCATAATGTCTATTAGGATGAGCAGCCATGAATAATGAAATTATGTTCCCATATCCTTTGCATCCTTATAGTCCTCTAGGAACATATTCAACAAATAAGGGGCCTAGATGAGTGTGGTTCCCTTGGCACACTATGTTGCAAATGCAAAAACCCTGGCTGAGACTTCCTCCTTGCAAAATTTATGAGAATTTTGCATGCCATAATTTTAGTGGCTTGTCGCAATGTCACTAATATGCTTGATAATGATTCTGTGCAACCCCCTTTCGGTGCCATATTTATTTTTCATCTCCTCATCCAATTCTTTCTCCTTTTTTTGTCCTCGAGGAACTATTCGGGATCCATGCCCCATGATGGTAGCCCTATGATGTGTGTTATGAGCTCTACGTCTATTAAGTCAAGTTGTTATAGACATAGATCTCTGCCATGTGTGATCACCATCAACTGCTTGATGCAGTTGTTTTCATACCGGCCTCTTCCAAAGTGTGGTAGGTCCAACAGACCTAGAATTCCCATCTTGGCCAGTCCTACTGCCCACTAGACTAGTTGATGGATTGGTTTTCCAAAGGGTCCTATACCCACAATCTATAGGTAGACATTTTTAGAAAACTATGGGAACTTGTCCGTGTATGTTACATCATGGTATAAGTACCTCAATTTCTCTACATATCCTAACAAATTTGTTGATACACGTACCCCTTTTGGTATGTGTGGAAAAACAATTGTTGCGGTGGGTTGTCTGTGCGGTGACCTAGGTACCGTATGCTTGTCTTTTCGCTAGGTGGTTGGCTCAAATTTACAACCTCCATTGTTTTTTCTTCGGCATATTTATCTAGTCGGCTAGTAACATCTTCCACTACTCCCTCTTGTGGCTATTCTGACATGATTGTTTGTGATTCTTCTGGCACAATCGTTTCTTCCTGGTTTGGATTCATCCCATTGACTCTCAGGGATTCTATGAGGTTTTCAGGTTGCACTTGGCTGCATGCATCCTTATTCTGTTGGCCCTACCCCTCTTCTGACACATCAATGTCCATGCCCATAGGTGTTGTATGATGGGTTTCTTCCTCAATGGGTGTGGAAATTTCGAGTGTTGTATCTGAAAATGGTATTTTGTCCACATTGATGAATTCTGGTGGCTGAGGTGGTTGTTGTTCGATTCCCTGTAGTTGTGATTGTGCTCTGGTCCTACCACATGGTTTTCTATAAGTTTGGATCAATTCTCCTTGTTTAGATGGTGCCATGGTGGTAAAAAAATTTCATTCACTGAGCTCAGTAGCCTCTACAACCTATGCAACCTTCACTCTATTCTTTGTATGCTCTCTCACTCTTTTGCTTGTTCCAATTTTGCAACAACCTTTCCACTCCCACATCCCTTCTTTGTATGGGTGTTGTGTGAATATTTTTGAGGATGTTACCACAATTATGCATTAATTGAACCGTCAGTTATTTCATACTTTCAATTGATTCTCCTCATCGTTTCCAGTTGGTGCTATTAATGTGGTGTCCCGTCAGTCATTTTCGACATTCAATTCCGCTAGCCTCTGTCAATTGGATCTTCTTTTGTCATATCTGCCTTTCCTGCTTGTTTTTTCTTTGAACTAAACATTTTCCTTGTCTCCATAGGGATAGTATTTATGAGCATCCATTCTCCTTTGCCTTTCGGTGCACTATTCCTCTATTGGTATCTTCTGATATCCTGTACTATATATTTGTTTTTCTTTCTTTTTTCCACAAAATATGTGGTGACTTTCAAGTTGTGGATGGTTCACTGTCCTTGTACAAATTCTGTTGACACCCATTGAAAATCCCTCTGAGTTATGCACCTCCTATGTCCTTCAACTGTACAACTCCCCCATCTGTTACATTTTTTACTTCATATGGTCCTAGCCAGTGCATTCTGAGTTTCCTTGGATGCTGAATGGATTTACTGTCATACAACAACACTAAGTCTCCTGCCTTGAAAGTTTTCCTTTTGATATGTATGTCATGTAAAGTTTTGTCGCTTTCTTTCTGAAATTCTTGGTGGAACCCTACTAGGATCCTATCTTCTTCCATGATCATCAATTGATTCAGCTTGTCATGTACGATGCATCATTCTATCATGTTCGTAATCGCTGCTACACGCAGACTGGGTACCAAAAATTCAAATGGAACCACTGCTTATTGTCCATATACCAATATTAATGGCATGTGTCCTATCAACTTCTTGCATGTGGTCCCATAAGCCCACAATACTGCTGGTATTTTTAGGTCCCAATCATCCCTATTAACATTATAGATCTTCGTGATTGCATTTTCAAGGATTTTGTTAAAGGCTTCTACTGTTCCATTCAATTTTGAATGATATGGTGTAATGTTTTGATGATGGACTTCAAATTATTCAGTAATAGCCTTAATAGTGATGTTAATAAAGTGAGTGCCTTGGTCACTCATAAAAATTCTTGGGCAACCAAATCTAGTGATCACATATTCAAATAGAAAGTGTGTTGTTGTCTCTGTGCTACAATATTTGAATGGTGCTTCTTCTGCCCATCTTGTTAGGTATTTTGTCATAGTGATAATGTAGCTTTCTCCTATCCTCTTGAAGGGTGGGTTAATTGGTCCCACAAAATCTATTTCCCGTTTTTCGAATACCTGCAACATTACCTGTAACATCTTGGTTCTAACCCTTATGAACTATAATGTATTATGTAAATATGACTTAGGCTCGTGAGCTAGTAAAGTTGAAAAGGGGCCAGAGTGCCCAGGAAATGTAATACTTCATATACATTAATAAAATACATCATTGGATGCAAAACCGACAACGACAAAAGAGATAGGGGGCTATCATTCCACGAGAGACGAGGCTTGAGGGGCTAAGTCTCTTTTTATTATTATTTATTTACCCATAATTTATTTTATGGGGAAAAGGATTTACATGAGCTTCTTGGGGGAGGCCATGTGGTTCTTGATTTACAAGTAAATATATAAACCCATCTTTGGTTTGGGTGGGGGTTCACTTGTTCATATTCCTTCATTGTTACACCTTTTCCATTCTTCGTTCTTTTTTTGGGAACCTCACTCTTGTTGCATTTGTATTCTCTTGGTCTAAGCATGGATATGAATGGTAGGAAGAGAAGAGCCATCGTTGAATGGGTGTAATGATTTATTGATCATTCCAGGAGGGAATGGGTGCCTATGTGCATGCGCTTGATGGAAGTTCGAATAGAATTGTCCACAGCTACAAGTCCTAAGAGTCCCAGCATGGAGATTCTTAACCAGAAGCATTGGAGCCTTGGAAGGAGATGGACAGCCTGAGGGACTGTGTGGCAGAGAAGGGGGTCCATTCTCTTGGGGTTGTGCAAGATGGTTAGAAGAGATCTAGTGTACTTGGATTGATGTGAGTGATGAAAGGCCTCTGATATCTTGAGTGTTGAGAGGCCTGTTAGTTATGAGCTTGATGGTAGTTCGTATGGAACTATCCACAACTGACAGTCCTTGGAGTTTCTAGTAGGGATATTTTCTGACGAGTAGCACTCAATCCCTGGAGAGAAATGGAACAACCTGAGGGACTACATGGCAGAGAAAGGTGTTTATTTCTTGGGGTTGTGCACGCTGAGGGGGAAAGAGAGCTGGAAATTAGGATTTGTTGTGAGGTTGGGAAACCTGAGAGCTACTTATCCAACTGTTGTGTGTTTAGACTTGGCCTAGGACACATCCTTGTGGATTCATAGCCCTATCTTGGGGGTGACCTTTTGTTTAGAGTAAATGAACAATAGTGCCTATGGTTGGGAGGAACGTCCTTTATCTACAACCAGTTGGTGAACATTTACTTGCAAATATAAGTGCTCTCTGTATTTTCTGTGTAATATTTATATCCGTTGTGTATTTAATTATCTCTGAGTTATGTATTCTTATGTGTCTATCTGTTGTATATTTGTTGGGCATGGCATGTTGTTTATCTGTTTTATGCCATGGCATGTATCTTGTCTTATGCATGTGGTTTTCATTCCTTGAACGTTCACGAAAAGTCCTTTGATTTTGAGATAAGATCCCAAAACTGAGTCTTGGTATTGCAGCGTGCCCCGCCTACTGGTGGTTGGGTGTGTTGCAGTTAGATTAAGTGGCATAGCCCGGCCTGTGGTGGATGGGTATGTTACAAATTGGTATCAGAGCTTCTGGTTGAAACACCGTGCCGGTATGGGCCAGATTTGTTGGTCAAAGTCTTGTGATTGAGATCGATTTATGACATTGAAAGTGAAAAGATCAGGAGGAATGGTGTTGCAGATTTCACACAGAAGCCCAAACACCAGAGATCCTTTGTAAGGGATCGAAGGATCATGACCATCCCTTTTGAATTCGGGAGTGATCGCCACTATGGGATCAAGAGAGATCTGGATCATTGGATCAGAGTGTCAGTGAGTAGGATCCATTCGATTAAGGAAAAACTAGAAGTTGGGGAAGGTTAAGTCCTAGTCGTCGATCGAGGCCAAGCACAAAGGGTAATAATTTATAACTTCGTTTCTTCAAAGATATTGGTAGGATTTCGAAGATTGAACTGTCGAAGGATGAAGTCCTGAAGTCTCGTCGACTGTTAGATCGAGTGGTGGATTTTGGGTGTGTTAGGGACCGTCAGATCTAGCAAGTATTCAAGAGTATGGGGGTTGTCTAGAGTGAGAAACCCATAAGCCAAATCCAGAGTTAATAGAAGCCATTGGCTGTGGGAGGAGTGTGAGGCATTGATTTTAGTTCAAGAATTCAGAGCTTGGGAGAAATGAAATGTGTTTATGCACAAACTCCCGAAGTCCTGAAGCCTGGAGTTCATCCAGAACGTTCATCAAAAGGGACATGTGTCGGCAGATCAACTAGTTTAGAAGTTCGGTGTTAGGAAGGAACAAAGTCTAAAGAGAAATATTTCAAAGCCCTAAAGTCTAGAGTTAATCCAGAATATCCGTTAAGGTAGACATGTGTTGACAGATTGGCTAGTTCAGGAATTTAGAGTTCGAAAGAATTGGAGTGTGCTAGTGTGGAAACTCCTGAAGCCCAAAGTTTTGAAGCTCGAAGAGCTGAAGTGGTGGGGAATGATGATGTCACTTTTTATGACATGGACACATGGGATGTGTGCCATGTGCCAGTGAGTTTTGAACCTATAGAAGATTGAAATGTCAGTTAGAATGTGACACATGTTACCCGCCTGATTGAGCCACGTGTTCACTTCTATTATTTCTCCATGTGGCGACAGATCGTATAGTCCAGAGACTAGGCACTCTAGAGGAAAATGATATGAAAGTTCACATTGAGTCGATAACTCTTGAAGTCCCAAATGTTAGAGTACATATCGACCATTGATCCCAGAAGACACGCGACAGTAGATATTGCAGGGATTTGGAGGATCGACACTTCGGGAGGAAGTGAAGGTAGAGAGTTTGAAACTCCCGAAGCTCAAAGAGTCGAAGCAATTCATAGTTGTTGATATTTAAGGAACACGTGTCTACAGATCATAGACTTCAAGTGAAATCACTCTAGGAGGAAGTGAAGGGGAAGAGTTTGAAACTCCCGAATCCCGAAGATCCAAATCATTTCATAGCCATCGATCTATAGGAGGACACGCATCGATAGATCGTGAAATCTGGGTGAAAGCATTTTGGGAGAAAGAAAGCGAGGGAAGTTGATACTTTCAAAGGCCGAAGTACCAAAATGGACTAGAGCCATTGATTTGAGGTGGACGCGTGGCACTTGATCTAGAGCTTCAGGTATGGAGTAATTCGGGGAAAAGCAGAGGTCGAAAGTGATGAAATATCGAAGTGTGGAGTCCCAAAGTGGATCTCGATCATTGATCATGAATGAGGATGAGGACCGTTGAGCTGGTCTTGGTTAAAGGTTCTGAATCTGCGAAGCACCAGGAGGGTAAGCCCTAGGTCATAGCCCAAGGTCACAGGAAAGGAAGGAGTTAGAACCTATTAGTGTGAGACTGGAATAGGACGTTAAGGAAGCAGGACCCATAGATAGTCGTCGATATGTGAATGAAAAATCAATAGTGGGGGACCATTATGGGGAGAGGAGGAAAATTTAGTGGACATGCTAGTTCACATCCCACTATTTTCCAGCACCATTTATCTTGTCGGGACAAGTGATCAACGACCACGATTTAAAGGATATTTGGGTGAGCACTTTTCAGATTGTGGGGACAAAGCCCTACGAAAAAGAGTGAGAATGTTGTCAGCCTGCAATTATTGTTGACCATCTACCTCAACCTACAATCAATTTTCAACCACATGATCTCCGATATAGTAATTTCTAACACAGAAAGTGTCAGGAAGGATTTGGTCATAGTTTCGAACCATGGTTACCTGGGGAAGTGGTTTGAAGGGAGTGCCTATGAATAATTAAATTATGTATCGGCCAAGGGATAACATGAAAGTGTTATACGATGCATATTGATACATATATGTTCTTCATGAGTTAAACAGAAAAGGTTTGTCAGGATTAGAGGTATACCCAGATCAATTCAAGAATGGGATCAGATGTTAGGGTCATGGAGGCATGACATTTCTTACCAAAGCTGGATGAGGTAATAAAGAGATAAAAATAAAGTAATGGAAAGTGGATAAAGAACTTGAGAAGAGAATAATAGAAGATTTTTTATGTTGATACACCAGAATGCAAATAAATTGCATTTATTGTTATCACTATAA
>JASDQU011102756.1:44799-55556 GCA_032191745.1 Picea mariana
CTGTCATGCCTGGTTACATATGTCTCTATTATTCATTCATTAACTATCTGTGACCTTTTGACTCCATTTTTCCCAATGGACCTCTTTTTTTTTCTCAACCAAAATCTCTAAAAACAAACCTTCTATCCTCATAACTAGCCTAATATATCATCCCAACAAAGTTAAATCATACAGAGAGATCCCTCTTTGAGTCTAGGAGGGCTAGATCCCGACTCCAAGTGGTTTTGTGGTTACCTCTATCAATTTCTCCCTCAGCCTGAGAAATTAGAGAGTGATAACATAGTGGAGACCATACTGGGGAACCTTCCTCAGAAAAGTGTATCAAGTTCCCGATCTAATTGTTGATGGTGGACAATGATCATGCATATGAAGGGTGAAATATTCACCTGGCAACTCCAAATAGAGTTTCAAATTTTTTTGGAGACTCCACTGGTAGCCTAATCCAGAAATCAAGATGAGTTCAAGAATACAACGTAGGTATGATCCTATGGACAAATTTGGTATTCCCGGTTTTTGAAACCCTATGCCCTGTGTTAATTGGTTGAATTATCTTCCATTATTTAAAGATAAAAAAGGAGATGATGCTGCTATGCATTTGTTCAAATTTCATTTGCATATACGCAAGCTTGGGGTTAATTTTCCTTAAGACTGTTTAATGAAAATGTTCATGGAAACCTTAGAAGACAAAGCTAGGTCTTGGTATGAAGGTTTTCCATTTGCAAGTTTGTGTTCTCTTAAATATTTTCATGCAGTATTTTATGAACATTTTAAGGAATTTTGTCTTCCCTTGCCTTGGGCTGAAAAATGTTGTGCATATTTTGAATATTTCTTCCAATATCTAGTAAATACGTATGGTGATGAAGAAAATATAGATGATGAGATTAAATAAGCTCTGTATGAATTTTCATCTCAATGGAAAGAAAAAATAATAGAAGGGGTTTGTTGCCATGATTTTCAAGTGGATTTCCACCAAGCAACAATTTCTGCAACTGAAGATGAAACTGATTAGATTGTCAAGGATCAACAAGCGAAGAATAGTGAAGAGAAAGGGGTTGTTTTGGAACCTCTTGCACATTTAGAATTTCCTCCTTTTTCAGTAGAGGAAAAGTGGATTGAAAGAGAGCAAGGTGTTTCGGATCCCATGGATGACAACATCAACACTATAGTTCTTTCAATGGAAGAAGATCAGATTGAAGAACAATTGCTTCTTACTAATCAGCAAGTGAAGGTAATTGAGCATATTGTTGAACATTCATTTTTTGATATACAACAGTCTCATGAACAAAAAATAGAAGCCAGCTACCATAATAATTAGGAACATTCTCAGACATTAGTTTCTTCCTTGATTGCCGATGAAACAAGACATCATACTATTGAAAGCCATGTTTTTGCATTCAAATTTGATGAAATTTTGTAGCAATCGTGTTTTTTGTTTAGCACAGAAGATACATATGAAAATGGTCATTTTAGTTGTCCTCTATTTATTGATGAGTATCCTAATTCTAAGTTGGTTTTTATTGATATTCTCAAGAGTCCTCATTCATCCATTGAGTTAGAAAGTAATGAGCAACATGTTTATTTCCGAGAACTTAACAATCAACCTATTTTGCAAACTTTAAATCAACAAGGAAAATTAAATAGTCAAATGCCTTATGCTTCGTATGATGAAAGACATATTTTAGATCCTTTTAACCATTCTTATTCTCAAGAATGTGAGAATGCAGCCCAAGACAGTCAAATTGAAAAGGTATCTAATGTAGAGTTGCATCTTAATGTGCATATTATAAAAATATGTGTTCACAATGATTTTTTTCAAATAGTTGTTGATTCAAATTTTCTTGAAGAAAAACTCATGCATGAAGTTTCAGATTGGGAGGATGATAGGATAACAATTGTCATTCAGTTGGAGGATAGTCCTAAAAAAGAGCAGCCAGTGATTATAAATGATGTTTACTTTTCTCCTCTTCTTGACTCACAAGAGGTAACATTTCATGATTTTCAAGATCCTTTGGGCAGTCTTGTGCAGGTGTCAAGTGAAAGTGAACGCCCTTTTGTTACTCAACATAAGTCTTGGTTTCAGTTTCCATTCTGAGTTTCCTGTATACACATCATTCTGTTTTCTTAAAGAGGAGGTAAGAAAAATTTCAGTGAATGACCATCTCCTTTTTTGGCCTCATTGGAAATTTCGTATCATTTGAGTGAGCTGTTATGGATCAGTTAATGTAGGTAGTAGTATGAAAATAATCTCAGATATTTGAGCGTTCCTTTCAACAATTTTTTCAGTTTCAGATTGCAGTACAGTTTCCAGTTCAGTGTGCATTTCAAGTTCAGATTTCAGTATGATTTGGTATTAGTTGAAGATCAGAACAGGTTGCAAATTTTGGGATCAGCCTAATGGATAAGGCACTAATTTACGAATCCAGAGATATTCTATTCTTGACACCTTCTCAAGAGCTGCCATCCCCAGTTGGAGCCTCTCTTATGGTCCTATAATATAGTCATTTGTTCTCCAATTATCTATTTTGGAGTCTTTTTCTAATCAGGTTGAGAATGCTTTCATGATAAGGTGTTCAGGGATAATGGTCCAGTGGTATATCAAATGCTTCAAAAAGATATCCAGGTATATCCAATGTTGTCACATGGAAAGTTGGAATTATGATGCATCCACATAGTTTTATAAAGGTTTAAAGTGGCTCAATCAGTGGATTTCATGAATTTGGTTATTTTTCAATTGTGGTAGAAAGTTTGTTTATCGACAGCTAAAAGAGAAAAATCTTATAGCCATTAGCTACCAAAAGTTAAAAATTTTGGTAGCTAAACAAATTATTCACACCTATCATTAGCTGCTAAAAGTCCTGAATATCGCCAGTGTTTAAAAAGGTCTTATCACTTCCATGTCAGCTATTGTACAAAAGTCATGATTTGTTGATATGCTGCCAAAACCGCTTTCGGTGATCATTCGTCCGGTTTTTAGAAGGGATTATGATTCCTTTATCTCTTGTCCAAATCAAGAAATCATAACCCTAAATTGTTCCCACCCAATTCAATTGATCCTAAAAAAACGGTCATGATCCTTCCCATACTTTGAATCGGTCAATTGTCAGTTTGTGATTGTTTTAAAGCTTCCCTTGATTTCAAATGAAATGATTATAGTAGATGAAGTAGGGTCAATAGGAAACTCAACCATTTTTTACTAAGTTCGGGATCATTTACAGGTTTCTCCAGCTAAGAGCAGTTGCAAAATCCAGAATTAGTTGCCGAAAATCATGCCCAACAAATCGACAACTAAATACACTCTGTTTTGACCCCATTAGCTGTCAAACGTTATTTTATGAATAGAAAGCAAAAATATCTCTTCACATCAAGGAAAATGGATTCTTCAAAGACATCAAAGGCATCCATAATGATTTTATGGTTACGAATCATCCTCAATACGTTGCTGTCAAGTTCAAATCGAATTATATTTAGTTTTTATAAGTCAAAGCATAATCTATTTCTTGGGATTTTGTTGTATTTTCCCTAGTTTTAGGATAGTAGACAAAAGGAAAACGGGAGTGGATTTTGAAAATCTGAGAGAGGTTTTTTTTAAGAATGGTCTGAAAAACAATAACCTCTCCCATAATTTACAAAAGTTTCAGCAGTTGGGAGAATCAAAGCCATCTCTGAGCCTTATTTTTCAGGTTTCCATTATTTCCTATTTTGGTCATAATCTTGCGATAGATGTTTTTGAAATATGGAAATGAATTTGAAAAAAATGAGAGAGGGTTTTCTTCAGAACAAACTCATATACAATAAAATATTTCAGTTTTATCATAGATGACATATTTTGGGATATAAAAGCATATGAGTTGACCCCTATTTTCAGCAATTTGACCCATCTTTCATGGTAGACAGTTCAAAATTTTTCAAGGATTTGTTTCTATCTTTGGCCATGTTGTTGATTTCGACCTCCTGAGCTTGGGGGAGAGTATTTTATATAAATTGTTGTAATTAAAATGTGTGAAGGGTTAGACCTAGAGGGAAGAATGGTATGGTGACATTCCCATATATTGTAAATATGTTCAGCAGGCTGTAAGTGACTTTTTTGAATGAATACAAAGATATTTTGTTTCCAGATTCTTGTGTCATGATCATGTGGTGAAGTGCTTCTTATTGTAACTTTTGATTCTATCGTTTTACATATTGTTTCTTTATGTATTGTTTATGATAAGAGGATGTGTAGGATTTGTTCTTAACACCCTGTACTAGCTTGAAACAATATTTATGTTTTCCTCCAAGTTTGAATGTAGAATTTAGATAAGCTCTGCTTTGCATTCGAAATGACCCTCGACCTTTTCCTCTTTCCATATCACAAATTATAAGGATCCACTGATGTGACTATCATGCCTAGTTACATATGTCTTTGTTATTCATTCATTTCATTATTGATGACCTTTTGACTCCATTTTTCCCAATGTCCCTCTTTTATTGTCTCAACCAAAAACTCTAAAAACAAACCCTTTGTCCTCATAACTAACCTAATATCTCATCCCAACAAAGTTAAATCATACAGAGAGATCCCTCTTTGAGTCTAGGAGGACTAGATCCTTGACTTCAAGTGGTTTTGTGGTTACCTCTGTCAATTTCTCCTTCAACTTGAGAAATTACGGAGTGATAACACCATCCATGAAAGAAAATTCCTCACAACCTGTGCACTCATCGACAATCTGGTCAATGAATGGGGTGGGAAAATTATCCTTTGGATAGTCCTTTCTCAAATGAAATAAGTCCATACATACAGGAATTGTTCCCTGCTTTTTTCTGACAGGAATAGGATTTGACACCCATTGAGTCAATTGAATGGGGTAGATGAAATCGACTTTGATCAGTTTCTCTACTTTAGCCTTAATAGCTGTTGCTTTCCAAGGATTTATTGGACAAAGATTCTGTCGGATTGGCTTGGTTTTAGGATAAGTTGTTAGTTCATGTTCGATAATTCTTAGATCAATTCCTAGCATTTCCTCATAAGACTAGGCAAAAATGTCGCGAAATTCTTGAAATAAATCTGTGTAGATTTGAATATCCTCGGGGGAGCAGTCCACTCCAACGAAGACATTGTCCACGATGCCAGGGGTTCTAGAGATGTTAATAGTTATCATTTCAGTGATTGTTGTCATATTACCCTCAACATAAACTGCTTGCATAGCCAGATGATTAATAGGACAAGACCTATCTCTAGTCATAGTCAACACGAATTCTCCTGCCTCTATTCTTCTGAACTTTGGGAGGAAATAAGATCTATGATGGAGATCGTCCCAGGGTCTCTTTGGAGTAGTCAATGCCTCTAAAATTACCTCGTTAGAGGGAAATACCAAGTCTAATGAATCGGTAGCGGCAAGGGAATATTGAGCCCAAATAGGCTTGATAATTGGATCTAACTCCTATGTGGGAGTCAGATCCAGGTCGGCTGAAGCTTGCTGGACTATAGAGTATGAAACTTCTACCGTGGAAAATGGCATGGACATGCTAGGATGCCCTGTCCCTTCCATCGAAACTGATGGGGAAGGAAGAGTCCACGGATCGATAAAGTAAGTCTTACAAAATGATGACACTTGAAAGATCTCAACCCTAGGCTGGTCGGGGATAGTCGATATCATCTTGACATCGCCATAAGGAGGTGGGTAATCAAACATACCAATCAAAGGTGGGCACAAACCAACCCCCACATTAATGATGTTAGGCTATGGGTTATCAATCATCGAGACCATGGATGCCCCCAATGAAGGGCCGAGCCTTGAGAAGGACAATTGATCAATGGTAATGATTCGACCCTCGTGTGGAAACAATAAGACCCAAAAAACTGTGTCAACCATTGCATGCATGGCATATGTCCAACTCCTTCTTAATAGCAGGTTGTAGTTGAGAGGTGCATCAACCACTTCAACTTTGACGCACGGTATTCCCTCCTAACTACATGGGGAAAGAAGGGATGATTCCATGTGGTCTGAAAGAACAACCATCGAAAGAAGTAAGTAGAGTAGGTGACAGAGACAAAATGGGTTGGCTAATGACCTTCCAACACACCAATGACATCACGCATGTCGAGGTACCCTCATCAACCACCGTGTGAAAAATTTCCCGAGTAAAAGATTTCGTCGGGTGAGCCTTTACTATCTGAAACACAATGTGGTATGGGAGACGAGGCTTCATGTTGGTCGTATCAAGCATGATTGTTCCAGGATTACAGGTCTCAACAGATCCTAAGGAAGCTAGCAGATAATTTCTTTGAGAAGGGAAGCTCTCGATAACCTCCAAATCTAACATTGCGTAAGGGGTTTGTGACAAATCCTCTACCACAAAGTAATTCTAGGTGGACCTCACGTTTGGATTATGCAAAGATTTCTTGAACACCCCTTTCAGGATGCATGCCATTGTTTCTCCCATCATCTTCTCAATATGGAGAGGAAAAAATGGGTTTATGGCTTCTTTACCCTTCTTAGAAGTTCCAGGCATTCTGTAATCGTGTGCCCTAGTCGCTATGTAGGCGTCACATTTCATCATATACACGTTCACGAACGATTTGGCTTTATTAGCCACTTATCCATTTGGGCGGTGTCAATCTGCTTCAATTGTGAAATCTCAAGCTGGGATTCACTCTAGCTCTCCTTGATATGCAGTTGATTCCTTACAACATTGATCTGTCCTAATAGCCCAAGAAAATCACCTTTACCAATGCCTAGTGTTTTTGTATCTAGCCGATCAAACACTTCTTCATATTCTTTCCTAACTTCTCTTGCCATTTTCCTACTTTCGACCATATTGGTCTCCCATGTTTTTAACATGATGTCTCCCCTGATTTGTTCTTCTACAGTCAGCTTTGGGATTGTTGGTACTTCCTCTTTTCCGAAAATGCTACTGCCTTTTGAAAAGTAGTGCGAGCTGCTGTGGCCTCTTTTTCCTTTAAAACAATGCTATCCAGTGACTGTATTACTTCCAAGAAGTAGTTTTGAAAGATTTCTATTTTAGAAATCATGTTTTGTTGTTCCACTTGTAGTTTCTCATGCACCTCTAGTGCTTGAGCTTGAAATCTTGGTATATTCACAACTTGCCCTTCAATGGTCTTCAACTCATCTTGCAACTGTATCACTAATGCTTCCTGCTGAATAACATGTACTTGACTCATTTGCATCTGCTTTTTTGCTTCCTCTAAACTAGACTTCAACAATTCCATTTCCTGCTTGTCAGAAGTCCTGGCATTTTCAACTTTTTGATTTACCTCCTCTCGAATATTATTTTTTGTGTTCCTTATTTGGTCCTGCAACTGAGCTATCATTTTATTTTTCTTCTTCAACCTTGTTTTCAGAGAGTCAACTGAGAATAAATTGGCAGTTTCCAAACCTCCCATATAGCCTGCTACTTCTGTGGTGAAGTCTTCCTCTTCTATGTTTTACCCATCTACGAGCACTCTGTGTTTCTTCACCATTGTTCCTTCTCTCATATCCATTTCCTGTTTTACTACAACCTTCCTCTTCCTACTAAAGAAGTAGTTGGAGGAAGGTATCTCTTCTCTAGATATAGGAGTAAGGTCACTTACATATATGACTTCCATATGGGGGGTCCCAAAAGTTGACTGTATAGGATTTAATGATGCAATAGGGTTTCCCAATTCTGAAGATTGAGTTTCTCCTGATGTTTTGGGGATCTCAACAGGAATAGTTGATGATGAAGGTGGAATCGTTTGAATCGACTTTGAAGAGGTCTTGGATTTAGAACTTGTTTCAGACCCTGGATTCTTTGATTGTGAAGCTTCTTCTTTTCGTGAAGACGCTTCAGTCTTCTTTCGATTTTCTTTTGCAGTCTCTTTATCATGAGCCTCTGATCCGAAACCTAGGGAAATACTTCCTTGAGATGGATGAGGGGTTGTTTATTCTCCCTGCAGTATATTCGGAAAACCACTTCGCTTATGCTTATGGAAAGTCAGAAAGCTGGTATGTAGGTCGGGTGATAATGCATGAACTATGTCTAATATTTCCTCATAGGTTCTGGCTCCCTTGAACATGTCATCATAGGGAGAAGCTTCCTGTTCATGCATCTTCATATTGCAATGAGAAAGATGATTTCCTACAATTTGATAAGGGTCATTTTTTCTGAGTTCACGATCTACTAATTTGATGTCTTCCAGTGCTGCAACTTCAACCTTGGAATGACCAAAGTTAAGCAGTGAACACTTCCCAATCTGTACAAGAAAAAGTGGCCATAAATTATTTTGAGATGCTTTCAATTATGTGTCTATGCCACCTGTTATTATTTGGTAGGACATCTTCGTTCACACCAGTCTGTTGGGAAGGAATTTCAGAAGTGTGTGAGGAGGAATCGAGCACCCGAAAACCTTGACATAGGAGAATCCCTCTTCAATAAACCAATCTGCAATCTCCTTGAGCTTTCCCACGATTTAATTTGAAATACGAGGGGGTGAATAACCATAAAAAATTTGGTGCAAAGGTATCACCACGTAGTGATAGATTTCATAAAAGAAATCTTTAACATTCTCCTCCCATATTTTTGAATGATAAACATGAATGGGCTTCGTGCAGGCTGGGTTCCAGCTCCAATTCATCAAGGGGAAAGGAGTCATGTAACAGATAGAATCCATAATATATGCATAAAAGTAAAAATATGCAAGTCGGCCTTTCAATTTTGTTGTTTGGTACTCTGCAATCTCCTTAGTTATATTATCTGATAAAATTTTACCCCAGTTGAACTGTAACCCTCGGCTACTTCGTGTATAAGTGGCACCCATTCTGTAGGGAAATGGATAGGGTTTTTATTCCCAAAAATTCTACATAGCATCAAAGCTATATAAACCATGTATTCGTTCAACGGAGCTGTGGCATAACTCCCATGGGTATCAGCTCTAAATCTCACCAGAATCCCCCACCATTCTTTTATTATACTTGGATATGTTTGATGGAATTCTGTACATTCCTTTCTTTGAAATTCCTCTATGAATTCAGCATTATAAATGTATTTAGAAGTAGGGGGCACTTTATACATTACTTGTATGTGCTTGGGTTTGAACGAGATGACGACGACCTTTTGGTTGTCTAGAATGCTCCTTGTCTGAATGTCGGTTTTCTCTAAATCCCAGCTTAGCATGTTGTATGGCATGAGTCTCAGCCATGTGGCTACTTTGTGAATCTCAGACTCTGCTATGTCTCTGAGTTTCTTTTTGGTCCTTTCATTTCTGAAATCGTTGGGGCAATTCCTAATCTCATAGTCTAAAGTTTCAGAAATATGCCTCTAGGATTTGACTGAATCCACAACATGTGGTGTAGTGTCAGATATAACATCTCCATCCGGATTCAAGCTTTCACCTGCCTCCTCATTCTTCTTAGGCACTTTTCTAGGTGCCATGACATTTGGGCTAAAATGAAAACCTATTGCAGAGAAGAAATGTGTGAGTTATTATGAGTGTAACTCACTCCTAGTCTGAAAGTAATAACGAAATTCAAAATAAAAAACCTTTATTAACCTTTAACGTGTCTTAGATTTAGTGTACCGATATAGGCTATAAAAATTAAATGCTTTAATGGGGATGGTACGCCTGGAGATACACATTTTATGTCAAAAAATATCTCCATTAATCCGTTATAGATATTGCCACATATCGACGACTCGAAACGGAGATTTCGAAAGGGTGTCATCGAACACTCCTGAATAGAGAAACATGAAAAGTTACTTAATACCCTTAATGCTTGTTTTAAAATTAATTTAATTACGTTTAAGCACCTAATTCTTTCGGGACTTTATGTTTCGAAGTTTCGAGTATCGTGTCCCCAAGAGGCATGACACAAGTAAATCCTGAATCGTGAAACCACGATGGGATTTATTTAGGCGCTAACCACTTGTTTTAACCCCTTAAATAATAGTGATAAGGGGGTAGTMTTTRMTTTTCATGGATTGGAGTATCGGGACTCTGATGACTCTTTAACGCAAGAAATCCCGAATCACAAAATCGTGATGAGATTTATTATCATTAAACCTTCTTACTTCTTAATAAACATAGCATTAGATTTTAAGAAATTTGTGACTTTGGGAATCAGGGTTTTAAAGAGACTCAAGGTCAACTCTTTGATTTCCCGAATTGCGACTAATTAACGATCCGTTAAGTATGTTTTTAAACCTTAATTAATCATGATTAAAAGGTATTTCGTGAAAATCACGTTGGGACATTTGAAATGCTTCTTAAGTTGAGATGGCCTAAAAAGAACATGTGAAAGGATTAGAAGGCTGCTAACATTTTTAATTATTACTTTAAAATCTGTTCAATTCCTTTTAAATAATCACTTTTTCGAGACTTCAGTACCGGGACTTTGGGGTTGTTATTAAAAAACATACTTTGTGAATAGTCGAACCTTGAAACCTGAAAATCTTGAAGGATCTTTTGAACCCTTTTTAGAACTGAGGGCAGCTCTGTAACCAGAGAAGAAAGGAGATTTGGATTTAGAGAAGAAAAATAAACTTTGTTTCAATATAGGCTCCATATAGGGATCTCGTCTCCTTGCGGGATGAGAAGAAAAGTAGACCACATGCCTTTATTGGGAAAATGGATTCATTAGCTTGTCTTTGAAAAAACTTGTTCAGGAAGAGGGTGCAGAGGAAAAAAGGGGGTTTCATCCTTATCTCTGAAAGATTTCGAAACCCAATTTCTCTTTAATCTCAATTTTAGGCCATTTGACTTCCTCTTTCCTGATACTGATTTGTGGTCTGCTTAAGAT
>JASDQU011102757.1:5771-16378 GCA_032191745.1 Picea mariana
AAATTTTATTGAATTCAGAAAATCTGAGGGCAAAACCAGCCCTCCCAGTCAACACACTTTGACCAAATCTGAGGACAACCTTGTCCTCTTCAAAACAGAAAATCAACAAATACAAACTCAGCAAAATACCCAGAAAAAACTCTACCTGCAAATCTATTGTTGATGCCCCCTGTACAACCTGCTGACGTCAGCCTATACACATTGCTAACCTGCCAAGAAAATTCCCTCACACGTGCAGCTGAAACGCTCACACTAGCAATTGTTTTCCCCTCACACTTGCAATTGTTTTCTCCTCACACGTGCGACTGTACAGTTGCCTCACACGTGCATCCTGCTCCACACGTTTGGTATGTACTTTTTCCCTCACACATGGGATGCTTTTCCTCTTATCCCTCACACATGTGCCTCTCTTAGCTGGAAAAGATGCCTTTCTTGGCAGAAAACATAAACAGAAAATCACCTCCAAACCCTAGGCGAGATATGCCACAATTTCATAAATTCCCTTGCTGAAATTTTCAAGCTCCTAGCACAAGTGCACTCACTTATGCTAACTCCATTATGCACAATGATCAAATGTCATAATGACATCTCTCCTTCATATACAAGTCTTATGAATGAATTTAGACACCCCTTCTAAACTCAACGATTAATTAGAATATTTTAATCCTCTTTGTGGGTGTGGCACCCCCACACAAGCCCACCTTGCCCATGAGGCCCTAGCCTGATCCCAGGACCGATTTCACTGAAACGAAAGGCTAAACTGGTGCCAACGAAGATTCCCACATGGTTGGCACCTTGGCCTCTAGTGGGAATACCTCCCGAAACTACAAAATCAACACTTTATAGACGTTGGAACACGTCTCTAGCCTGAAACAAATTTCTAAAAAATTGTTGAGGAAAGTGCTTTGATACCACTTGTAAGGTACCAAATTGAAATATTCAAAGCAAGAGCACAAATGTTATCCAAAATATTTAGTAGAAAGAAACAGAGTAGCGAACACAATAACAATATGGGCCGAAATAAGATACCTTTATTAATCTGGAAGCACTATTCACTTGCCTCTTTGAGGGTGCAACCTCCAATAGAGAAAAGGTTAGATTACATATGATTCCACAACATCTTTTACAATGCTTCTACCTCTATATATACTACTTCTATCTTCTTAAGAACATTCTAGAGAAAGAACTTTTTAGTAGGTGAAACCTTCTAGTAAGCCTTCCTACAATAGTTGTGTTCACAATACTACATAGGCCTTATTTACTAATGATGGCCTTTATTACAGAGCAATACATAGTATTCTATCTACTTTAGGGGTTAGGGAGGTTAGGACCTGTTGCCGTCCTTATACACACTTGCAAACGTGAGCTAAGTCCGACTCATTTAGTGTGTCCTTGGAGGCACAATGCCTAGGTTCACAGCCCACGCTATCACTTTGACCGAAACCTCTTCCATCTAGGCTCACTCCTAGGGAAGCCAAGGGGGGTAGTCCCTAGTTTCTAGATTAGTTTTAGAGTTAAGTTCTAGGAGTTGATTTTAATTATTTACAAGGTCTGGGGGATTCTAATCCTAAGATGCACAAGCAGCAATGCAAGATGCAAGGGTTAATATGTTAAGCAAGACCTTTTCCTAGGGCAACTAAGACTAGTGCCTAAGATTGAGCAAGGGGTCAACTAAAGTTAAAGGGTGATTCGTTACAAGTATGATTACAAGATATACAAAAGAATAACTAAATCAAATATTGAGTACAAGATTTACAAGTAAAGAATACTAAGATACAACAAACAAGCTAACCACTTTAATTATTTTGTGTGCAGGATACAAGGAGATCAAAACATCATATTACATTTATGAAATCATCATCAATGCATCACAATACGTCAATAAAGAAGATTTATGAGTTTTAAGCACAAGTATTATGAAGATGAAGAACACCCACTCTTAGTTATTAAACCCACGAAAGTGTTTAGAGATTTAAGTCCAAGGTTGAATTATTAAGCTTCCTTAAGATTATTAAGTTTTAGTTACCTTTATTAAGCTTTCACCAAAGCCTCCTCCTCCTCCTATAGCCAAATGGCTGCTAGATGCTCAAGATAGTATAGCAACGAGGCTAACCCTAGCTGTCACAGTCGGCCCTAAGCATTGAGTTTTTACGGAAAGGATACTCCTTCGTGCCACAAGACCGTCCCTGGCCTATCACCGTCTGTTGCCCTCCTCAATACCCGTTTTAGAGGGTAAAGATGGTGGTCTAAGGTACCCTAAAGAGTCTATTAAGTTATTATATGAATTAGGTAGACTTTTAGGAGTGTTTTAGAGTGTTTTAAAAATTTTATGACACTTTTAAGATGTGATTTAGTGACTTGGCCGAAACTCACTTCAGCCTAAAATGTGTTGCTTGAGATTATGAAATGAAAGGGCATTAACACATATATGCTATGTGAAAGAAAATCACTTAGTTGCACAAATAGATAGCTTGCAAAGTAAAGAAGGAAGCTACAAGGGCAAGAACAACTTGCCAACCAAGAAATGAAGAACAATCACATTTATCTTATGATTAAGAGCATTTGAATATGAGCATTAAGTGTGAGAAAGAAAAAGATTTAAGTGTTTCCCTAAACTATCAACTTATCAATGAGATTACTTCAAGCATGTGGCCAATGGCCTTAATAGATCATAGCATGAAAGAAAAACACCATTTACTTATTGAAGCATTTAAACATTTAGGATTATAAATCTAAGCATCTAAGATAAAGATTAAACTTTGGAAACCTTGAAGCATGCAAATAGATCTAGTTAAGTTATGATGCCCAATAGGCTTAAGCTAAGGATTAACCATGTATGAGATCTAGATCTAGAATATTTTAGAACATTAAGCACTTATATCACAATCATATATTAAAACCCTAACCTTACCACTTGGGGTATTCCTCTCCCAATAAGTAGGCAATTAATTAGCTTGCTTAATCTTTAAGAAATATTGAGAAAAAGAGAGACAAGCAAACAAGAGAATGGAATAAGAAGAAAGACAAGAAGCAAGCAAACAAACAAGCAAACCAAGCAAACCCCAAACCCCACGTCCTAGGCTAAAAAGAGCAAGAAAAATGCAAAAAAGGAAAGATCTATGCTAAGCCCTAGCTACCCCAAGGCTCACACGTGGGAGGAGGCCGTACCACTCCTTCTCCCACAACTATGAGCCACTAAAAACAAGAAAAATGAGAAGAAATGAACAAAGATGCTTAAAAATTGAAGAAGGCGGTTCAGAAATAGCTACCAATCCCTTTGGGGGGTCTTTGAGTGTTGTGTGGATGCATTTGGGTAGCCAAAACCCCTCTCAACCAGATTTGAACCTGCAAAAACCAGCAAAGTATCTTTGCTGGAAATGCTACACAACCAAAAGAGTGAAGAAAAACTTTTGTCTTTTTAGGGGAAAAAAATTTCTTAAGAAAAATTTATAATATTTGATAAAAATGACCTATCTTGCTAAGTTAAACTCACTGAAATATGTATGGAAATGAACAGCAATATAGAGAATGAGCAATAGATAGAGAAAGAGGGGAGTTTATGTGAGTCTCAATGAAAGACTTTTCCTTAAGGCATTCCAAATGAAACCCTTGAAGCCAACCTGCAAGATCTAACACAATGGCATGCATAAAATAGATAATATGGATGGTTAAGCTAACAAGATGAAATACTTGCACCTTATCTAGCTAACCAACATATATAGATCTACAAGACTACTCTTTGCAAGATCTACTCAAATAAAATACTTTACCTAAGATCTAACTATGCATCCATCATATTAAACCAAAACAATGTTACCTCATGTGTTGTAAGAACCAAAACACTTGTAGCTCTTCCCAAAATCCTCCAAAGTTTCTCCTTTATTATTACTCAAGAAAGTGGATCTTGGAGAAATACTTGCTCCAAAACCCTAAGAGCCAAAGAATGGAAATGATGGAACCATGAAAGAGAGAGAGAGAGAGAGTGAAAAATCAAGTAGCATAACAATAGCTCAAGATATGGTGAGTTGGGAGTGAGGAGAGGGATCTATTTATACTTGGAGAGGCAAATTCACCCCTCTTGGATCAATGTCAAGTGTCCACCACCAAGCAATAGAGTAGATCCCAAGGCTAGGGCGCACCTCTTAGGGTTTAGATCTTAGATCTAGGGTGTAGAAAAGGTGGAAAATGTTGGGATCAAGCAAAAGGAGTGTGGGAGGCCTTGGGATTGATGCCAAGGAAGGTGAGAGGGTTCAAATAATTTTTTTTAAATTATTTGGGAAGTTTCTAGATGGAGGGGGGCGCACTTCTCCTAGGAGGGCGTAACTTTTGGGGATGAGGGAAAGGATGGAGGCTGAAAGATGAGGGAGAGGGTGTTGGGATGAGGCAAGGAGTGAAGAGGGGGGTGAGGGAGAGCACACCACCCAAAAGGGAGGCTCCAAGACCAAGGAAACCCAAGGTTGCCACGTCCCCTCCTCAAGGAGGGCGTAACTTTCCCCTAGGGCGTCACTTTTTGAAGAGAGTAAGAGGGGGAGAGGGTAGAACAGGTTAGAACAAGATTGGATGGTTAGGTTAGGCTTAGAGAGTCTCTCTCCTACTTAGATCCATCATTTAACATCCTTTTAACTCATTATTACATTTTTACAATTTTTCCATAATTGGACTTTAGCAATTAAAATTGTTGTTTTAGACTGACTGACACTCCGGGTGGACAAACCCATGGCTAAAGTTGCCCGACTGAGCTGAAACTTGGTCCATGGATGTGGGGGGTGCTATTCCATTTCTTTTGAGCACAAATACCCCTATCAAAAGTCCAAGGACCTAGTTTTTACAATTTTTACTCAAAAAAAATTAATTAATTAAATAATTAAACCTCCAAACTTAGAGAAATTTAATTAAAAAAAAACTATACTAGACTCGACGAAATTCCGCGAAACTTTCTAAGATGTCTTGCATGGGCATTTACAATGATTCCCTATAATAGTTACCAAAAGATAAGCCACTAGAACGTCGTTCACCACTTTGGAGGAATTATTGCAAGTGTGAGGGAAAACTCAAGGGAAATCAATAAGGCTGAAAAGCCCAATTGATAACCTAAGGATAAAAAACCCTCGGTGAAAGGAACTCTCCCAGTGAACCGATCCCAAGGAAACTGACCTAGACACGACTCATGCAGACCTATTATATTATTAACCCACGCAGGGGTGCGGAAATTCCAGTTACAAAAAGAAGTGTTGGGGCCAAACAATGCCCTGTAGGACCAAAGTCTTCGACAAATTTGCACCTAATGATGCATCTCTTCATGGCACATGGAGTTGACTACCTATGTTGGAGAGGTGGTCAACAGGACCCTAACATTCATCATAAATATCTAGACCACGTCACCTATAATTTTCCTTCAAAAATACACCATGAGCAATGGTTAATAAAGATCATCCCAAACATAATACAAAACTGTAATTAAACTTTGATACTCTTTTAATTCATATGAACTAAGACAAGACACGTTGAAGCTCCAAAACACTATGACAAGGCCCCATTAATAGTTTCTTCATGATGACAAATGGAATTTGACATTGAAGTTTGTGAAAGACACTCAATATTCAAATAGGATTGAGACAATCATTTTAGGGTCAACAACGGGATTCTAACACTAGTCTTCTTCGCTCCATTATAAACACAACGAATAGGAGAATACCCTCTAGATGGAAGACTCGTCTTCAAAGGTGACTCACTTTATTATTATTCATCAAAGCATAGGTGACTTTCTAGCTATATGACATTGAAGTTTGTGAAAGATGCCCACTATTCAAATAGGATTGAGACAATCATTTTAGGGTCAACAATGGGATTCTAGCACTAGTCTTCTTCATTGCATTATAAACACAACAAATGGGAGAATACCCTCTACATGGAAGACTCATCTTCAAAGGTGACTCAAACATTATTGTTATTCATCAAAGCATAGGTGATTCTCTAGCTATAGATAATAAGGTAAAGTGGAGTTTATATATGCCCTTTAGGATCTACATGTTGTTTTCAAATTTCAATAAGTTGGCACATGCTAGTTTTGTGTTGTCAAATCATTATCCCTCCTCCCCCCCCCACAACAAACCAATTCTAAGGATATGCTTTACGCATCATATAACTTGTGTTTTTGTTACGATAGTAAAGGACTCTCATGGACCATAATCAACTCTACTATCCACTTAGAAGCCACAACAAAGGGTTTAAAATAACATAGGACTTGCACTAGGCCTCATCCATTGAGATACACTGCATCATGGACCTATCAACATTTTCATTTCCACCTAATCAACGGTGCAGTAGTTATCTCTAAAAATTGGGTGCATTAGCATGAATACATGTCTCGAGGAGTTTTGGACCTAGGTCTTTGCATTAAAAGTGCAACTGATTTACCAATTCACCACAACGTGTTGATATATACATCTTATAACCTTAACATTACTATCCTCTATCACTTTATTCATATGGATAAGGCATAGACAGGAATGTACATGAGATGCTTCATCCACATAATCTAATGTAAAAGTTGTCAGCATCTTTGTCATAATGATAACCTTTCGTTTTTTTCTAGAAGATCGTGTACCACTTTATTTCTCTTCCATTTTCTTCAAATCTAAAAAAATAAGAAAACTTTATGGATGAAGAAGCTTAGAATATAAGCCTACACATTACCCATATTACAAATTTGTTTCTTTTCAAGCATGTTTGCTTTTCTTCTTTTTCTAAAATCGTCTTTTAATATTTCAAATAATCTTTTTATAACTTTGTTCAGCTAGTAAAAACATTGCCAAGTAAAAGATTGGGAAACGTGCAATCTTTCTACATTCCAAATTTAACTACATGATGTCAACTCATTTTGCTTTAGTGCCTTGAAAATGAAATCCTTCAAATTATCATCAAATCCACTTATCATGACCACTATATTATTATTAGAATCAAAAAGGCAAATAATTTTAAAGGTACCTCACAAAGAAGACCACCTCCACAACCAACATCAATTATTCTCAATCCTTCAAAAGGCCTTGAACTATTTGGATCTTTTCTGAAGATGGGCAAAAGATGAAAAAGATTCATATGTTAGAATTTACTGAACAGCATGGGAACTATTTCATTATATCATCACATAAGAAGACAAGAAAAATAGTAAATGCACTATACAAACTCAACCAGCTCAAAGAGTTAATGTAAGTAATAACCCTTGGTGGCCTGCAAAAGACGTTTTGTGGAAAAGAAATTTAACTTTAGGGGACAATGTTTACCCATAATCACTAGAATTATCCAAACTATTTAAATTTAGAAAAAAAAAATTATGTGATTACTACCGAATGAAATTTGAATGTTTTCACTTTCATACAAGATGCAAATATTTCAATATGACATCCAACAAAAACAATCCACAAAATGTACCATTTAAAATGTCAAGAACCAAATATATTATGATTTCTCTAGTCACTAATTAAATAATACATTTACATAGACAAGAATCCAATCTCCGTGAACTTGGGCAATGACACATGTTGCCTGTTACCCCCCCCCAGCTAGGGGTAACTAAGGAGATCATGTCTCGAGGCCCACAGGTAGCAAACATGGAGTGTCGAGAGCCAGATTGACTAGCATAGCCCTGTAGGGACCCTCCTATTCATTGATGCATCGCCAGCAGCAAAGCAACATCCATCACACCGACCTAGCCCCAGGGGACAACAAGTCTTGCTTAATGAGGTAATAACTTCGGTTTCATGGTAAGTGTCACTTTAATAATTGAAGCATTTGAATATGTTGCAAAGAATCCTTTCTTGATTACCAAACGTTTGCTTGGAAATTATACCTTTTGCCTTATTTAACCTTGGTGGGTGCCATTACGTCTTGGTAACTTGGTCACCCTCGAGAATGGGGCGTTACTAGGGGGTTCCTTGAAGAGTCATCATACCATTCCCGATCATATTTATCACTTTCTATACTTCTTCCATTTCGTCTCCTCATCTTTTCGGTTTTCGGGTGCACTGACCCAATAAGGGATTGTACCTCATTTCATGGGAAGAAGGGGTTGAAGGCCCAGAAGGAAATGTAGCTAGAAAAAGATAAAAGCCTATCATAAACCTTCCAGATGCTCGCCCAAGAGGTCTTGAGAACAATGAAATGTTTCTCTTTAAAAATTGAAAGACCTACAAAAGCAAAATTAAACATTAAATGAATGTCCCTCTTGTCGAGGGGGTTCACTACGRTGTCTTTTACTTTCCATTGCACATGGCACTYAATGTATCCTAGCTTCAAGTGGCATTGCAGTACTCTTTACTTTCCCTTTAATATAGTACTCAATGTTCAGACTCTAATAATTAATGGCAATGAATGGGCTTGGAAAAAAGTTGCATCGCGGGCGAAGGGCAGCACACCCTCTACAAAGGCACCGATAAATGAGACAATACGAACCCTTGTATGTCATGAACCCCATGCCTAGAAGTCTTACCCCACTCCACCCCATACTCACACATGACTTAGATAGGTTTCCCTTGGGAAACACCTTTAACTTGGGGATTGACTGACCCAATAGGGTGCCTTGACACCCCTCCCATACCTAAATTTGACAAATTGTGTAAGGTCTTTGATCATTTGTTTAGATTGAAAGGGTGGGTTTGATGCACATGTTCGGGTGGTTTTATTATTAGATATGGCATACTTGGCATGATTCTTGTGACTTGTGGACCCTTGGAGGGCGTATCTATTTGTCTTTGCACGACCTTGACTGATGGACAGGTATTCATGAGGAGATGATTTTGTTCGGTCCTTCATGAGGGATTTGGAGCCCAAGGATGGATACAAAAACCCCACGTCTGGGGTAGGCTTGTGATACCATTTGCACCTTGAAGAAGGAGGTCGTTTCCTTTGGAGGCACTCTGGCATGGCTAGGAGACGAGCCCCCACCTCCTTCCACCTGGACGTTAGCCTTTGGAGGCTTGGACATCAACCACCTAACTCATGACGTCATGGAGGAGACTAGGGTTTGATGGAGGAGGGTTATGATGTGATGTTTTGGCACATGTGGCATGATGAGTGGCCTTCGAAGGCCTGGCATTACACACTTCCACCTCAACATCACCTTGATGGAGCATAACGTCACCCTAGAAGGGGCAACGCCACCCTTTTTAGGGTTATGTTATGTAAAATTTGAATTTTGTAATTATAAGGGCAAATTCTTGAGGTCGGCCCTATTATATTTTAAAGTTGACGTTTTAGGCCAAAGAGGTGATATAAATACACCTCTTGGCATTTCATTTTGACACAACTCATTCATCTTACAAGAGGACTGAAATTTTCACCCTCTTGGGCAACATTGGTTGATTTACTAGTGCGCAATCTCTTGGAGGACATGTTTTGGACTTCTCTTGGCTTATTTTTGGTGGAAAATTCTGCAACTAGGGTTTGTGCTTGATTATTCTTGGTGAAGTAAGTAACAACTGGAATTTCATTTCATGCATTGAATGTTTATGGTAAATTTTGTTTGTTCATATTGAAGATTTTGATATTGCTTGCCTAAAACCCTAGGAGAGGAGCATAAGGTGTTTCCTCCTCTCTCTAGATCATTCGACCTATCTAACTATTAAAAGAATCTTGTCTAGAGTAGGCTCCTAAAGCCGTAAAGTGCTAGCATTTTAGGAGTTTTGTTCTAGAAACTTGTTATATATTTCAAGAGTCCAAGGAAGAAGAAGAATTCGCTAGATCTTGTTGTCGTCCTAATACACACTTGCTAGCAATGTAAGATGCAAGATTCAACTTATGTCAAGCAAGCCCTTCCCTAAGTCAAATAAGACTAGTACCTATAGATTAGGCAAAGGGGTCCACTAAAGTTTAAGGGTGTTTGATTACAAAAGATTACAAAGATTATTGTTATCACACAGTTTGTAGCTAGGTCAAATGGCTATAAGATGGAGGTCAAACTGGCGTAACAGGTACCTATCCCACCCAATGTCACCACGAGGGGGAGGTTCTTTCTCTTTAGGGAGGTTAGGCCCAGGGAAGATGTCCCCGGTAACCTGGAGTTTTGAAGAGGCAAAAGTTAAAAGGACAAAGGTAAAGTTCCCCCTTCACAGGTCACCACCAAAACAGATAGTCCCGGCTAAACAGCCAATAATGAAGTGAAGCCCCAAAGAAGAACACCTGTCCGGAACAAAGCAACAGCAAACCAATATATGCAAGCTATAATTCAATGGGTTAGTACTTCATAAGACTATTTGATATTTAAATAAGCAAATAAATATTGACGAAGTCAATGTTTATCAATATAGCAATGCAAATAATATCACTTCCTCAATAGATACTGAAATGACATGGCATTCAATGTAACAAATCAACACACCATCAATTAATTCCTAAATCACCATTCAATTGCTCTTAAAACAAGACGTTGCTGCAAAAAGATGAAATATTCAGGTGTGACGTCAGCAACTTAGGGTTAGCAGTTAGTTAGGGTTTCAATTTAGAAAAAAGAGTTTGAGAGTTGTTTGATCACTTTCACTTCAACGTTGGAGGTCTAAGATCAGTGCCTTTGGGCCAATGGAGTCAATTTAGAAGAGGACGCAAGGGTTGAA
>JASDQU011102757.1:28122-46996 GCA_032191745.1 Picea mariana
GTCTCGAGGATGAAAGATTCCTCCACGCCATTCTACTCTCATCATATTTCCATCCAACACTTCAGAAAGTAGCAGGGTCGTACTGTTCTTGTGTTTCCAGCAAGGGCGCACCATCTTCTAGAGGAGGGTTCGATCCAGCTTATCAGGAGAGCCTGTGGCCATTCCGACACTTGGGTTTTATTTGCACGGGCACTACCATCATTTTAAGGGTTTTTCTAGAGAGTTATCACCATTAGATATTTAGCTTCAGAGTGGGACGTCTTGGAGGCTAAGGAGACGTCTTATGATTCAGTAAATCTCAGATCTAGAAGGCTACACCTAGAATCTGAGTCTGAAACTTCTCCTACAGGGTTCTCATAGCCCGATCTACATTCCTGGGGAGTTTCAGGGCATTTGGAGGGTTTTCTCATCGGGGCCGCATCACCTAGGGTTTCAGGCATCAAGGAGGGTGCAGCTTCAGTAGAAGATTCAGAGTTTGGAAGGGTTTACCTTGGGCGTTCAGCTTGAGACTTCAGGGGAGTGATCCTACCACCCTGATCTATCATCTTGTCGAGTTTGGACTCATTTGGAGTCTTCCTTCAGTGGGATCGATTTATTGAGGGTTTCAGTCTTCTAGTGGAGCATGGCATTCTCCAGCTGGAGAGTTGGCAGTCAGATCTGCTTGTATTGATCTTCATTTCCTATTCAACCTTTGGAGGCTTATTTTGTATCGGCAGAGCATTTTGTAGCAGCTCATATCTATTGTCTTTCCACCCATCTGAGGATTGTTCCAGATCAGCTATCTATTGTATTGATTCCATATTGCTCATAATAAAGGTCAGATCTTTGCTTGTGCTTCTATATCTTGGATGTATTGTAATCTTCATGTGTTGGATGAATCTTGTATGAATGTACTTAATAACTGGATAACTCAATAAACACCTGCACATCAACAAATCATTGGTAGTTAGTGATTCCAAGCGAAAAATTTGGCTTGGGATCATTACATATTCTCTCATGTGAATCCCAGTTTTTAACCTTAGGCCACTTGGGGCAGTTCCCCATAAAAAAATTCTGATGGTTTTCCATAAGTGCCAAGTGCGAAATTTGTGAACTCAATCTTTCTTTAAAAGGCTTGGCATACCTTTTACTAGGGATGATGTACTTTACTTTGTCAATATTAACCTTATCATCCTTAGTAATTCCCATCAAATTCTCATTACTTATTCTATCTTTTACTTTCCCAATTTCTAAAAAACCGGGAGGGTGTGGCCCGAGAATCCCATCTGATTGTTTCTGACATTTAACTGATTCTGTTGATGCAGGTTGAGCTGATGACACATTTTCAACTGATAAATCCAACTCTGACTTTAACTCTGAAGGAGGCAAACTATTATCTGTCTGATCCACATTTTCCTCAAGAAAAAGCCCATCAAAAGAATCCATGGGATCCCAAACATTGCAAATGCTTGGGGGTTTGCTATTAAGTTCCATCTTGGTAAATGTCGGAGTATCTTTTATCTCATAACATCTCATTTCTTCTTCCCGAAAAACAATCTCATCTTCCTTTTTCCTAGGATCTTCCACTTGATACTTTCTTTCCAACTCTCTATTCAATCTAAACTCTAAACCATTTGGAGTTGGAATGGTGGCATAAGTTAAGTCCATCTGTAAACTACCACCTAAATCTGCAGCTGTCTTTTTGTTTAGCAACATACCCCAAGTATCCGACACATCAATTACAACAATGTCCATCTCAATCATGATATCAGGGAATGTAGCCAAGTGTACTTGTAACCCTTTAATCAAATCATGCACCGCTATGGTTCTGCTATCCATAGCACAAATGTTATGATAAGGCCTAGATATTCTTAAGTTCAATTGTTCCATTACTTTCTTAGTCATAACATTTGAAGTGGCTCCTGAATCTAGCATACAATTATGGAGAATAAAATCATTCACAAGCAAGGATAGGAAAAAGGGTCTATTCTTTTCATTCCCCCTATCCATATTTTGTAGGATCACCGGTGCATCCTGATAAGTTCTTGTTGGTGGGATGTCAACACTTTTCTGAGAAGGACAATCTATGGCTTTGAGCAACTTCTCCCTCTAAGAAGGAATTTTCATTATTTCCGACACGGGCACCAACATCTTCGCATTACTTAACCATCCTCCTAAGTCAATATTTAACTCTGAAYTTGCATACACATTTGACTTAGAGGGGCTTGGAGCTACCTTGGGAATGTTTGCTTGGTTTTTATCTTGACTTTTGCTCCCATTCCTTTGATAGGTAATCCCTTTAAATTTAGCCATTTCAGCTACTTGTTGTGGAGTAGGCTTAGGACCAAACATTTATGTTGCCTTATCCACCACAACATCACCCATGCAATTCATGTTTTCCACTCCCCCATTAGGTTCATCAGAATCCATCCAATCATACATGCCATCATTAAACTCATGACCAAACATATTAACTTGTTCACTCGAAGATCCATAACGACCCGCCTCATCATAAAGGTGAAGGAAGACTTGGCAAGTTGATTCATCATGAAATTGCTCACAAGGTCTACAATAATGAATAGCCTGGTGATCAACCCAATTAGTGGATTCCAATGGATTTGGTGGTCTTTTATCTTGGTGAGGGGACTTCTTAGGCCATTTGTCATTTGGCCTATGTGGGGGCCTACTAGCTTGACCCCTTTCCATGGCTATCAACCTGTTTTGTATGGCATTCATTTGATTAACATGTTCCTTCGATTGATTAGCTTGATTAATCTACATTTGTTTGATCTGATTAGCTTGATTAATCTCCATCTGTTTGATCTAATTGGCATGATTAATTTCCATTTATTTAATCAATTGAGTAAGTTCTTTAATGCCATCATTAGAGGGTTTCTGAGTTTCAACATTTTTCTTCTTCTCATCATAAAGTTGGGAAGAAGACCCTCTAGCAAAACCAGGAATATTAGACTTCCTAGCATCCTACATATTTTTATCAATCCTTATAGCCATGGCCTATGTTGTTTTTAGATCTTGAGGGTCCTTATCCCTCAAGGCATATCTCATTTCTCCTTCAAAAGCTTCCATATAATAAATCAAGATCGCAACTTTTCAAGGCTTTATGTCAGCATGAAGACCTTTCACCAAGTTATCAAACTTAGTGTTAAACTCTTGCACAGTCTCATTTCTTTTTTATGACTAGAAGTAAGGGCAGTTGGCTGGAATCTGTTTTCTTTTTGGTCACCCCATAAATATTTTCTCAAGGGTGCTAAACTTATCTGCATCAAATTTTGTGAACCATTCAGCAGCATCTCCTTCTAGTGAATACACAAATAAAGTCATTTGCACATCCTCTTCATCGAGACCCTTAGAATACTTCAAGACACACTGACGAAAGCTCAGGATGTGAGAGTGGACACTGACAGAATTATTCCGCTGAAAACTCGGTAATTTATCAATGGCCTTTATAGGAATATCGTGAGAAGCACCTTGGATTGCTGCAAAATTCAAAGGATTCAAGAACATACTCATGGTTGCATTAGAATTATTAGTGGGAGTATTAACAGTTTGTTGATTATTAGTTTGGAACAAGAATTGGATATCAATGAGTGCTTCTTCTCCAAGACTTTCAAGTAGCCTCCTAGGAGCAAGGCGATTTAGTCTCCTCCTATAAACCTTTTCAGGTTCGGGAAAAGAATAAATCACTCCTTGTGAAGTGCTCCTAGTAGTATACTTGACAAAAATTTTCAATGGAATCGCCACTTGGAAAGGAACCACACAAAGTTAACCAATGCAAGTTCAAAAAATTTTAGGGACTAAAGTTTTTATTGTTTAGTTCTTAAAAAATTGAGTTAAATCGTTTTGACCAAGGATAAATGACTTATCCCTGACAACGGCGCCAAAGATGTTGCCGTCCTAATACACACTTGCAAAAGAGAGCTAAGTCCGGCTCACTTAGTGTGTCCTTGGAGGCACAATGCCTAGGTCTATGACTTGAACCTCTTCCGTCTAGGCTTACTCCTAGGGAAGCCAAGGGAGGTAGACCCTAGTTTCCAGATGAAATTAACGTTATGTTCTAGGAGTTGATTTTAATTAGTTACAAGGTTGGGGGGAAAGACTAACCTATGATGCAAAAGGCAGCAATGTAAGATGCAAGATTCAACTTATGTCAAGCAAGCCCTTCCCTAAGTCAACTAAGACTAGTGCATATAGATTGGGCAAAGGGGTCAACTAAAGTTTAAGGGTGTTTGATTACAAAAGATTACAAAGATTACAAAGGTACAATTATCTCACAACAAGATTAGATACAAGTACTTACAACAATGAATGAAAGAATAGTATAACAATTATGAACAAGAGATACAAGCTATACAAGATACAAAGGGAACAAAATAACCAAGTGCTTAAATGTGTAGGTACTTAAAGATATTTAAAACATAAAGATCATCCACATTAAGCCAAGCATGCCCCAATGGCAACCACAACACTCAAGATCCAACAAGATGATGCCTCCAAATGGGATGCGCTATCTCTTGAGGGATCACACCCTAAAAAGCATGAAAAGAAATACTTGAGAGAAAAAATGTTCAACAATACTTAAGATGACACTTAGTTAATTAATCCACAAAGAAATTGCATGTGAAATTAAAAACAAGATGCGTGCTTGCAATTAATAATTTAAACAACCATAAAATGTA
The DNA here is from genome assembly GCA_032191745.1 of Picea mariana. Taxonomy (NCBI): domain Eukaryota; kingdom Viridiplantae; phylum Streptophyta; class Pinopsida; order Pinales; family Pinaceae; genus Picea; species Picea mariana. The sequence goes on from JASDQU011102757.1 coordinate 32,799, forward strand.
CCCAAGAGATTGGTTGCCTAAAACACTATGTGGATTAAGGGTTGCTTAAAGATTTTAAGGATTTTAAATTCCCCCCTTAACTAAGTGTTGAACCAAAATCCTCCTCCCCCAATTACCAAATGGCTGTTGGATGCTCAAGAAGTGAGGCAACGAGGCCTACCCTAGCTTCACAGGTCAACCCTAAAGACTCGAGTACTCCCAGAAAGGATGCCACGCGCCGTGAGACCGTCCCCGGCCTAACACCTTTCGTTGCCTTTCTCAAGCCCCGTTTTAGATGGCGAAGATGGTTGATTTAGGTGTCCTATTAAGTCTAATATGTTATTATGCCTTAGGACTAAGTTTTTAGGTGTGTTTGTGAGTGTTTTAGTGACTTTACTTGCCCAAAATTAGTGAAAAAGTGCCAAAACCGAAACTTTAATCAGCCCAAAAGATGTGTTTTAAACCTTAAGAATGAAACATGTAAACACATATAGCATGTATAATGGATTGCTGAAAAGAATAAGTTAATCCTACACCATTTACTCAACCAAAAATGTTTGCAAGCTTGAAAGAAAAGAGTGCTTTGAAGAGGACAASAACAGTTTGCCAAAGGAAAGACTTAAACTTTTACCATTTACCCATGTGTGACTTGCATTAAGATAGATGTTATGAAAATGAAACTTGCAATATTTAAAGCATGTAAGTGAATTTTTGCCAAAGGAAAGATTTGAACTTTTACCATTTACCCATGTGTGACTTGCATTAAGATAGATGTTATGAAAATGAAACTTGCAATATTTAAAGCATGTAAGTGAATTTATGCCTCCCTGGGCTTAAGCTAAGACTAGTTATGTGAATGTAAGATCTACTTCTAGAAGATTTTAACCATGAAAGCATAAGCAAATCATAAACACATTACTAATCTAGCCTCACGATTTTGGGGATGTCTCACCCAAGGTGTAGGCAATTATGAGATAAAACTTAAAATGGAAGAGCAAAGAAAGAAACCACTCACAATGGCACAAGGTGGAGGCAAGCCTACCTTTGTTGTGCCAAAGAGGGTTTGGAAGCAAGAATAAAACTTTAGAAATGCTAGAAAAATTAAGGAGAAGGGTGAGATTTTTTACCAACCCAAAGGAGAGATCTTTGGGAGTGTTGTGTGACCAAAAGTGGGCTGCAAAACCCCTTGACCTGATAAGAACCTGCAGAAACCAGCAAGCTATTGCTTGCTGGAAATGCTGCACACAACAAGAAAAGTGAGGAAAATTTTCTGTTTTTAGGGCAGAAATTTTTCACATAAAAATTCCAAGTAAAAATGTATTTTTGTGACCTATCATGATTGTTAGCAAACTAAAATATAGAAGGAATGAGTAAAGAAACCAAATCTAAAAAGAAATGGAGTTTAAGGGGGTTTTAAGAGTAGACTCTTCCTTGAGGTTAGCCCAATAAAACCCTAGAGGTAAACCTGCAAAATGTGAAAGAGAAGCTACAAAAATAGATAGAATGTGAGTAGATCTAGATGGTAAAACAAACTACTTTGAAATACCCAACTAAACACTTCACTAGATCTATGATAAAACTACCACAAGATCTATCCAAACAAAATACTTTGCTTGAAATTTCTACTCTAGATCTATAAACTTGAAGCAAGAATGAGAAAGAGAAATAGAACAAGATCACCTCAATAGTAGCAAGAAGCAACAAGAATACTCTTTGTTTCTTCAAAATCCTCCAAAGCCTTTCTATTACTCAAGAGAAGATTGTTGTAGCAACAAGTTGCTCCAACACTCTCAAGAGCAAAATAGAAAGGAAGCACAATGAAGCAAGAGAGAGAGAGTTGAGAGGAAAATCAAGTAGCATAACAATAGCTCAAGATATGGTGAGAAATGAGTGAGAGAGGAGTTTTATACTTGGGAAGGCAAAGCTACCCCTCTTGGATGAGTTACAAGTGTCACACATCAAACAAAAGTCACTTTTAGGGTTTTGGTAAGTTAGGGTTTTGGCATGGATGGATGAAGTGGAAATGAGTTGCAGTGAGTTGGCAAGGCTTTGGCAAGTCAAATGATGAGTTGTAGGGTCTAGGGAGGCACACCAAGGCATACAATAAGTCTCCCATTAATTTTTTTATTATTTTTTCACTTTTTGGAGACTTTCTAGAAGGGAGGCACACCACTCTAGGAAAAGTGACGTTTTTGCTTAATGGCTAGGTGAGGGGGTGATGTGAGGGTTGGAAAAGGTTAGGAAAAATCTCTCTCACCTTTATCCATCTTTACTTTACCCCATTTGCTCAAAATTACAAAAAGACACTTTTCCTATGTCATGACTTAGCAATTAAAATTGTTGTTTTGACTCACTGAGACTCCTGCTGGACAAACACCTAGCAAAAGTTGTCTGACTGAGCTGAAACTTGGTCCAAGGGTGTAGGGGGTCTCATTCCATTTCTTTTGAGCACAAATACCCCTAGCAAAAGACCAAAGACCTAGTTTTTACAATATTTGCTCAAAAACAATTAATTAATTAAACCTTCAACCTTCAACCTTAGGAAAATTTAATTAATTAAAAAAACCTATCTAGACTGGATGGAATTCCGCGAAACTTTCTAAGATGTCATACATGGTCATTTACATCATTCCTAAACAATAGCTACCAGAGGATAACCCCATTAGAATGCGTTTCACCACTATGGAGGAATTATTGTTGGTAGGAGGGAAAAACTCAAGGGAAATTAATAAGGCTGAAAAGCCAGATTAATAATTTGAGGATAAAAAACCCTCAATGAAAGGAACTCCCCTAATGAAGAAATCCTAAGGTAACTGACCTAATTATGATCCATCCAGACCTATTACATTATTAACCCATGCAGAGGTGCGAAAATTTCATTTACAAAAATAAGTGTTGGAGGCATAAATTGCCCAGTAGAACCAAATAATCTTCGTCATATTTGCATCTGTTGATGCATATCTTCAGGGCACATGGAATTGACCCCTTAGTTGGATAGGTGGTCAACAAATCCCAAGAGAGCTTGTTCTCTAGCAAAATTCATCTTTTGAGATTTGAAGCTTAAGGCCCTAAGATGCTAGCACCTCAACTTCATCTCATCATCCTTAGACATTATTATCATCATTATTTATCTAAGTTATATTGCTGTTGTAAATGACTCCATAGCCCAAAAGGCACTAGTTTCATTGCTCTTGTGAAGGAATTTGATCAAACAAACTCTCAAACTTTATTGTCAAAAGCCTCTACTAACTTTCTCTAACACTATCTTAGCTTAAACCACTAATTCAGTTGATGTTGTTGCCAAACACTTCTACAGCCATTTAATTTGCTTCATTTTGTTGCATACACTAACTTAATACTAGCCTAACTTACTCAGAAATTGCTTGGAATAGTTGGAACTTGTTCTATTGGATAAATGCTAAGTTTACACTGTAAGTTCATGCAATTCTGAGCAAAATTTATTGTGGCTGTTACAAAATAATAATTGTTGTTGTAAACTTATAATTTGCTGCAATTTTGTATCAGCTAGCACTTATTCTCATTGTCTATTGTCTATTGAGGTATTTTATCATATTGGTACTTGGAAATTGCTATATACATGCTATACTTGTTCTTATTCCAGGAAGGTACACGAAAACATTCCTTTTGGCTCAACTTCACAGACATAGACCCTTTGAATTAGGTAACCAGTGAGAGGGCTCTATAGGCTTGGCTAAAATTCTTGTTATCTGATCCCTTGAGGTTACCGAGGACGTTGTTGAATTTTGATGGTTTAGCTCATGCACATGTAGTTTATTTCATTTAGCATGTACTTGAACCATAAACAATGCAGCAATACCATACACAAGTGCTGCAATAACCAAGATCACAAAAAGAATAATCATGCACAAGAACACAAGAAGTATCCTGGGAAAACCCTTCTCAATCAAGGGAAAAACCCAGCAATCCTTTGCTATACTGCCAAGAGAAGATCCACCACCAAAACCTAGCACACAAGAGGGTGTTGCTATGATTGAGAAAACTAGCTCCTAGAGAAGTGCGAATTGCAGTCCTCATAATTTTAGAGCAAGCGTTGAGCATGTGAGAGATATGATCCACAATGGGGATCTATCTCTTATTTATACAATACTTAACTCAACCAAAAGACATGACACTTGGCACAACAAAGTCGACCTGTACAACTTAATAATATAATTAATAATTACACAATATTAATTATCTTTGCATGGTGGGGCCGACTTGTACCCTTTACAACATAAATTAGGGTTTTACCAAAGTCTCACTCTTTGACAATATAGCAAGGGATCTCACATCCTCTAATGCTCAGCCACTAGGGACACGTCCACCTGTGCTTAGCCACAGGGACGTCACTCTCAACAGATCACTCAACTGAGTCCACAGGAGTACCATTTGGAGAGCCATCTCAAGCCGACTCAACTAAGTCCATAGGAGTACAAGGCAGGAGACCATCTCAAGCCAACTCAACTCAATCCAGAGGAGTACAAGGCAGGAGACCATCTCAAATCATCTCAACTCAGTCCAAAGGAGTAGACAAAAGACCACACGTCATAACAACTCAATCCAGAGTCTAACGCACACCCATCACATGGGCACACCCAACACATGGGCTCTCTTACAAATCGTCTCAACTTAGTGCAGAGGAGAACGACCTGGAGAATGTCACACGACACTACAATCATCAACAGATGCCTCCCCTGGGTTGGACATCATCCATCCCTAAAACGTGGGGATTTCCTACCAAGGTGACAGTGGTGGGTTATCATGTAGTTACGCAAGATTTGATTCACTTGTCTTGGGCTTGGACAAGTACAAATTTTGCGATAACACTGCCCTCAAGGAAAGAAGAATCTAGAAAGTGATATCTTTATTGAATATGTATGTTTAAGGCACAAATAGATAGGGAAAGGTGAAGCTAATAATTTAAAAAGCATTATCTAACTCATACATTATAATGTAGCTTGATGTAAAGGCTATAAATTGTTAGTTTGTGTTGATCTGGGCCTATTCTACGAATAATTTCCTTCATCTCCTAAATATTAGGGTTTCCTAACTTTTAGGAGCATCTATTTCTAGGCTATCAATGGACTAGTGAGTAACCATCCTTTCCTTCATTTCCTATTTTTTAAAGGACTTTCTACTTTTACACTAACGGTGTTTAGCAATTCTATTTTTATATTGTAGTTGATTGTTTCATCGGTAATTAGTCATCACGCATTTAATACTAAGTTGAGCACTTTAACTAGAGAAACTATTCTCTCCACTAGTGCACTTCACTCCTTATGTACAAGTGTGCCTTAACTACAGAGGAAAAAGCAATCCTACTTATTACAAAAAAAACGAACACACAAAGAAACCAAGAACAAAAGAGAACTCAAAAGAAAGAAATTCTTCTTAGATAATAAAATGAAAAGAGCACGTCCTTTTATAGTAAAGGATTGATTATTTTATAGTAAAGGAAAGACATATATTCTAGATGCAAAATCCTAAAATGACTTAAATGTACTTTAAGTCATTAATACAACACTAAAGCATGAATTAAACTAAGTTGATAAGTGACTTTATTGATATGCCAAAGTTTATGGACTGAATAACTCTAATGTCCTCCCTTGATGATCATTCTATAAACTACACCAAGTTTGTCTCTAAATTTAACAAATTTATCCAAGCCAAGAGACTTGATGAAAAGGTTTGCAGTGTGGTCCTAAGTTAGGCAATATTTCAGCTCAACTTTTCCATCATCTAAAAATTGTCAGATGAAATGACAATGCACATCAATGTGTTTGGTTCGCCCATGGAAGATGGGGTTCCTTGTGTTGATGCTTTTGTAGCTTCGGGAGGTATTCCCACTAAGGACCATCGTGTCAAGCATGTGGGAATTTTTGTTGGCACCATATTACTCCTTCGTTTCAGTGAAAACGCCTTTGCGATGAAGCTGGGGCTTCATGGGCTTGGTGATGGGCTTTGTGGGCTTGTGTTGGGGTGTCACACCCACAAAGAGGAATAAAATATTCTAATTTAATGTTGAGTTTAGAAGGGGTTCCTAAAATCACTCGTTGGACTCTTATATAAGGAGAGGAGAGATTGTGACAAATCTCATGGTGTCATTATGGAGTTAGCGTAAGTGAGCGTGCACTTGTGCTAGGAGCTTGGAAATTTCAGCAAGGGAAATTCTGCAATTTTGGGCAAATCTGGCCTAGGGTTCTTGGAAATTCTATTTCTATCTCAGCCAAGGAAGGCTTCTATTTTTCCAGCTAAAAAAGACCACATGTGTGAGAGAAGGAGAAGAGAGTTGTACAGGAGGAGAGAGAAGGTCGCACGTGTGGGACAGATTGTACAGCAGTTCATACAGGTCTGCACATGTGAGGACAGCAGGTCTGTACAGTCACATGTGTGGTACAGACAGGTCTATACAGTCATACGTGTGACGAGATCAGAACAGTTGCACGTGTGAAGGGTTTCTGCGGGCTGCACATGTTATTTATGGTCAAGTGACAGTCCGTACAGGCTGACGTCAGCAGTCCGTACGGTTGACGTCACCAAGCCGCAAAGATGACATCAACAGTTTTGCAAAATTGGAATTTGTCCCGGGAATTTGCTGAGGTTGGTTTGCTGATTTTTCTGTTTTTGGGAGGACTGATTTGTCCTCGGATTTGGTGTAAATAGTGACAGGTGAGAGGACTGACTTTTCACTCAAAAATTTCTGAATTTGACAATTTACAGAACAGAAAATTTTGTGTCGCAAGCGTGAGGATGATTTATCTCTGATCTTGTTGTTTCTGCTGCTGCAATTTTCTGTCAATAATTTCAGTGTAAAATTGTTCAGTGATAACAGCTAGGGTTTATTGTTTGGTTCACTTGGAAATAATTTTTAGATCTAAAATTAGTTGCATATGAAAAATTGACACTTTGCTATCTTGAGAACTACTTGGTTATCACAAAAAAGTATCGTGGACTCACCCTGATGGACTTCCAAATCTACAAGAATTCATCTAAGCCAAGCTGCTTCACATGCCCCTTTTATTGTTGATTTGTATTCTACTTCTGTAAAAAAAATTGAAACCACATGTTGTTTCTCACTTATCCAAGACACTACCCCTATTCCAAGACTGAACACATAACCTATTGTAGACTTCCTATCATCCAAAGATCCTGCCCAATCTGGGTCCGCATAGCCACACAACTAAGGTTCCTTGCTTTCCCCATACAGAATGTCAAAGTCCAATGTTCCCTTTACATATCGCAGAACCCTCTTTGTTGTTGCCTGGTGTTCATTTTGGAGTTTGCATAATTCAAGAGACATAGCTAACAGCATAGCTCAAGTCAAGTCCAGTAGTGGTAAGATAGATCAAGTTGCCCACTAGTTGCTTGTTCAGTGATTCATTCACAGCCCTTGAATCAGTCTTGGTTGAAAGTTTCAATCATTTCTCCATAGGTGTAGATAAGATTTTACAATCATCCATTCTAAACTTGTCTAAGAAACGTTTGGAATATTTTGTTTGTGAGACAAAAATATGATTATCTATTTACCAAACTTCTAATCCCAAGCAATAATGTAGGAGGCCTAAATCTATCATGTCAAAGCTAAACATAGCTTTGGTTTTACCTTTGCAATTATGTTTCCCTTGCTACCAATAATGATGATGTCATCAACATATATCACTAGAATCACCACATCAGCATTCTTGTTTTTTAAATAGTGGTTGAGGTCAGAAGGAAGCATTTTGAATCCATGTTCTTTCAAATCCTTGTATCCATGTTCTCCCAAATACCTGTCAACTTTGATGTACCATGTCCTAGGAGATTGCTTCAACCCATAAAGAGCTTTTTTCAATCTCACACCAAATGTTCCTTACCTAAAACCTAAAATCCCTACAATTGGTACATGTATACTTATTCCTATGGATCACTATTGAGGAAGGCACTCTTCACATCCATCTAATGTAGTTTCCAACAAATATATCCTACCATGGCTAGGACCAAGCGAATTGTACCCATTTTTGCAATAGGAGCAAATGTCTCCTCATAGTCAATTCCTTCCTTCTAAGCAAAGCTCTTTGTAACCAGCCTTGCTTTATGCTTGTCAAGCATCCCATATGCCTTATACTTGACTTTATAAACCCATCTGCAACCAATGGGCTTCTTCCTTGGAGGTATCTCTTTTAGAGCCCATGTTTGATTCTTCATCAAATTCTCATGTTCAGTTTGCAATGCCCTTTCTCAATCCAAGCTACCTTTGGCATCTTCATAATTCTAGCCACAAAGCATAGCCACAAAGCATAATTCATCGTACTAAACGCCTTACCTCTTTTTGGTCTACCTTCCTAACTTATACCAACCAGCTCATACCAATAAGCATTATCATTATAATTCACTGAACCAAATGCTCTATCTCTTTTTCGTCTACCATTCTAGCTCATATAAGATACTTCATCCTAGTGAGCATGATTGTAAGTGCTACACCACCACTTTGGTCTTTTCTTTATCTCCTGCTACTACAAAACGGTGTTGGTTTCCTGCTGATATGAGCTCTTTCTAGCATCCTCTTGGCTGGCATGATGTTGAGAGGTGATTCCTACCTCCTGTTGATTTTCCCCATCCATTGACCCCATTTTCCAGTGACATCCTCACCAATTTCAGCCACTTTCAAATCTGATTTTAGATCTGATTTCTTCTGGAACAGCCCTGCACTTTCATCAACTACCACATCATAACTAAGACATGTTGTGTTAGTCTTAACATCAACCAACTTATAAGCTTCATGGTTGATGATGTACCCTACAAGCATCATTTTCTACCACTTAGTATCAAGTTTGGTTTATTTTTCTTTAGGAACCCATGCATATACCACTAAACCAAAAACTTTGAGATGACTTACTTAGGGTTTTCATCCAAACCATGCTTCTTCTAGAATCTTCTTGTACATTGCTTTTGTTGGATATAGATCAAGAAGATACAATGACGTGTGCACTGCTTCTATCCAATACTTGTAAGGAACATAGTTGTTCTCTATCATACAACTAGCTATCTCCATAATGGTATGATTTTGCCTCTCTACCACTCCATTTCGTTGTGGAGTGTAGAGTGTGGTGTATTGCCTCTAAATGACTTCTTGGGTATAAAAATCAAGAAAATCCTTAGAGCAAAATTCTATGCCATTCTCTAATAGGGGGATTTTAGTGCTCCTCCCAAATTGGTTTTCTACCAAAGCCTTGAATTTCTTGAACTCAATAAACACATCTAATTTCATCTTCAACAAATACACCCACATATTCTTGGAAAAGCCATCTCTAAAAATAACAACAAATACCTAGCGCCGAACAATGATGTTGTCTTCATAAGCCCACAAATGTTAGCATGGACCGACATTAAATGTCAAAGCTCAATGCTATTTTGACTACTCTTGGCCATCAACGCATACTCTTTTTCCTTCCCTACATCAACTAACCTAAAAATCCCATGCCCTTCAATCCCAAGAGCAAGTGTCCTCTTACTAACCTTATACACAAACTAGCATTTATGATTGCTGAAATTGCATGTAATTGGGGATTGTGCTTCATAATTTCAATGATAGAAAGTAGATTTTTATCTATTCCTGGAATAAGTGAACATTAATAAATATCATCTTTTTACCTGACAAGGTTATTTGGACATTTCCTTTGCTTTCTACCTTGTATTCTTCCACACAACCCAAAACCACAAAATGATCGTAAGATTCACTAGTAATAAAACTAACATATCAATCTCTCCTATTGGTAAAATGATGAGATGCTCATGGATCTATATACTCTTAAAGTAAATGGCAGAATAATAATGATCAATTAGATATTAGACATTGACATTAATAAAGTCAATTTGACTTTAGGTTAATTTATACTTCTTTTTATTTCTCTTTAGTGTGTATCTTGGTCTATCCCACATTCATAAAGTGGATTAACTTGACGAGTATGTATTAATATAACCCTTTATAAGAAGGCTTTCACTTCTCATTTGATCAATGAAATATAGATATCCATGCAAATTTACTTCACTGTTTGAGGCATATCTCAAACCATACATTATCGTCCCACGAAGATATCTCAAGATATGCTTTGCAGCCACCCAATGCTTGTCTAGGTTCCACCTGGAACTGGCTCAACATGTTCACAACAAAGCATATGTTGGGCCTAGTATTTACCAAATACATCAAGGAGCCAATCAACTATCGGTACAGGGATGAGTCTATTGGATCAAAATCAGAATCTCTCAACTTCCTCAAATCTGTTAACATGGGAGTTGCCATGGATTTGCAATCCATCATCCCAAACTTTTGAAGGATCTTTACAATATACTTCCCTTGTCCTAGGAAGACTTCATCACGCTTCTGCCACACTTCTAGTCCCAAGTAGTAGTGCATGAGACCAAGATCTTTCATATCAAATTCAGTGGATAGCTCCTTCTTACACTAAATAATGAAAGGCTCTGCACCTATCTGGAACAAATCATCAACATATAATAGTAGAATCACAGGTGCATTATTCACAACTTTGTAATAGAGATTTGGATTGACATGACTCTTGGAAAATCCAAGTCGTGTCAAGTAGTTATCAATACATGCATACCAAGCTCTTGGAGCTTGCTTGAGTCCATACAAGGCCTTCTTCAATTTGCATACATGGGTTTCTTTTGGGTGTACCTCAAAACCTTGAGGTTTCTCTATATATACTTCTTCCTCAATCACTCCATTGAGGAAGGTTGTCTTTACATCCATCTGATGTAAACTCCAGCCCATGGAAGCTGCTAGAGATATTATGGCTCTTATAGATGTATATCTGGAAACCGGAGCAAACGTCTCATCATAATCTTCTCCCTCCTGCTCGGAGAACCCTCTAGCCACAAATCTCTCCTTATACTTATCAATACTTCCATCTACAACATGCTTTATGTTATACACCCACTTTGAAGTGACTACAGACTTCTCTTTAGGTCTCGGCACAACTTCCCATACATCAATCTTCATGATGGATTGCTATTCTTCCATCATGGCCTCCTTCCATTCTTTCTTCTTAATTGCTTCCTCAAAGGTGGAAGGTTCTGCGTTAACCAAACTTGTCATGAGTGTCACATAACTAGTGAACCTTTGGGATTCTTGCTTTGTCTGAAAGTACCAGTGGAAGCCTTATGTTTTTCTGCTTCCTGCAAAGTAGTTTCAAGTCATGCTGGTCTTTTTCTTGTCTTAGGTATAATAGTTGGTTCCAAAGATTCATGTGGTGGTTCTTGTTCTTCATTAGATTGTTCTGGAGAACATGTACTTTCTTCTTTGGTATCTTCATGTTCCTCTTCTTCGTTGGATTCTATAGGTTCTTTTGTAGACTTCTTAAATGCAATCCTTTCATCAAAAGTTACGTCTTTACTTATTTCAATTTTTTGTTGACATGGAACATAGATTCTATACGCCTTTGATGATTCACTATAACCAACGAATATTCCTCTCTTTCCTGAGGGTTCCAACTTCGTTCTCTTATCCTTGGGAACATGAATGTATACAGGACATCCAAAGATTCTCAAGTGTTCAACGCTTGGCTTCTTTCCTGAGAAGGCTTCTTCAGGAGTCATGTTCTTCAATATTCTATGTGGACTTCTATTCTGAACATAAACAACTCTCATAGTTGCTTCTCCCCATAGGAATGTGGATAAATTCTGGTCATTCATCATTACCTTGACTGCTCTTCAATGGTTTTGTTCTTTCTTTCAGCCACACCATTCTGTTGAGGATTGTGAGGAACAATGAGCTCCCTCCTGATCCCAACTTTACAAAAGGCAACAAGCTCCTTGGAGGTGTATTCTCCTCCATTATCAGATCTTAATGTCTTGATCTTCTTATCTGTTAGGTTCTCTACTTCAACCTTGAATTCTTGGAATTTGCTAAATACTTCATCAGTAGTCTTTAACAGATACAACCGTGTTTTTCTTGAGAAGTCATCTATAAACGTTACATAGTAAAGAGATCCTCCTAGAGACTTCACTGGCATAGGTCCACATACATTTGAATGTATTAGGTCTAAGATCCCTTTGGATCTATTCTCACTGCTTGGGAAAGGTTTCTTAATGTTCTTCCCAAGTGCACATCCTCTGCACACACCTTCATGTACTGACTGTAATTTTGGTATGCCTACAACCATATGTTTCAGGGATGGCAAGGCTTGATAATGAAGGTGAGCATACCTTCTGTTAAAATTAATGCAACTGCAAGAGCTATTCTCCTAGAGGATGGAAAAGACCCTAGTTGAGATCTAGGGCCCCCAATACACTACTGGGGTTCTTGGTCTGGGACCAAGCAGTTAGAGCCATGGCAAAAGACCCTAGTGAGGGCCCCCAGTGTATTGTTGGGGTTCTTGGTCAAGGAGCAAACAGTTTGATGATATAAGTCCCTAGATGTGTTCTAGGGCCCCTGGATATGGTCCAAGGAATCCTTGCTCGATGCTTGGATTGATCCTTGGTTGTGTACCTTGGCGGATAAGACCCTAGTTGTGCTCTAGGGCCCCCAATTGCATTCTAGGGTATCCTAGTCTGGGACCAAGCAGTTTCTTGGTTAAGTACCAAGCCAAGACGATGTGTGATCTTCTTCTCTCCCGGGACAGTCCACTCTATCACGAGCCTCCATGGAATCCATCCGTCCTCTAAAGTAATGTACTCCATTGGGTCAACTACCTCCTGTAAGAACATTGTTGAATCCCCAAGCATCCTTGAGCCATCTCCAAACCTCTTAACAAGAAATCAAATTGCTACGTACGAACTAGGGCTTGAAGCCCTCCTCCATGATGCATAATGCTCCATATCCTTTTTAGGGTGCTCTCCAAACAAGTGGCTCCTCCATGAGGCCTTAGTGAAGGGTGTCTACAAAACTGCCAATAGATCTCTATGTTGGATTTTCCTTAATTACAGAGCATTACTGTTACTAGTGTTCTTTTACTTTGTTACCATTAACATATATATCATGTACTGAGAAGTAGCAACATAAACAAGAGACAGAAAAGAACACAAGAGATTTATCCTGGGAAAACCCCAAATGGGGGAAAAACCCAACAACCTTTATTAGATAGATTATGTTCACAAAGCAAGTCCAATCAGATAAACCCTAGCACAAGTGCTAGCTTAACTAGAAATACCACCCCAACTGCAGCAACAACACCATACAAAGGTAGCACACAAGAGAGAGATACCAAAAGACTGAGCAATAATAAACTGTGCAGTTGCAGCTACTGCGCCACCTCCTCCAAACTTGCGCCTTGCTTCTGTGTAGCTGGGAGAGTGTGAGTGAGTGAAAAAATGAGCTAAGGAGCCTCCTTATTTATAGTCTTCTTGTCCTTCTAGCTGGACCGACTTCTCTTCTGGGAAGGTTTCTTTTCATTATACTTTATTCTTCTGGGCCGACTTCTCTTCTAGGGTATTTCAACATCTRTCCAATGGATCTCTTGCTTCTGGAATCTTCTCTGCATCTAAGAAAGGTCATCTAGGAGGGAAAGATCCTCCCACAACTACCAAAACATCAACACTCCCTGTTAGCTAGGGAGGCATCTTTTACGATGTCTTCATCTGGTAGTCCACTGACTACTCTACAATCTGCTAGCAGGCACACAGCTGCTACAATGCCTTTGGTAGCTCGAATCATCAAGTACAGTCTCTGCGATCAAACGGTAGCACACACAGCTACTTCAAAACGATCTGGTAATCTCCATGACAATTAGCTAGTAGCACACAACTACTACAATGTCATCCAATAGATCACAACTACTGCCAAGTAGTACACAACACCTTTCTAGTGACACACGGTCACTGCTAGTGGAACACATCCACTGTAGTATCACACAGCTACTGTCCGGAGTCACACAGTCTCCACCAGTGGAACACATCCACCGAAGTAGCACACAGCTACTGTCCGGAGTCACACAGCCTTCACTAGTGGTACACAACCACCAAAGTAACACACAACTATTGTCCGGAGTCACACAGCCTCCGCCAGTGGTACACAACCAACGAAGTAGCACACAACTGTTAAGTTTTGAGCTATTATTAGGTTCTTTTCAATTTACTAGATAACAATAACATAGGTAGGATCACTGAGAGAAACACAATCACAAGATACACAGCATTTATCCTGGGAAACCCTCATGGGAGAGAAAACCCAGCAAAACTTCCTTAATATAGATAGCCAATACAAT
>JASDQU011102757.1:51628-67224 GCA_032191745.1 Picea mariana
TGCCATGCTTGCTGCGATATACTCTGTTTCTGATGTACTGAGTGCCACTGATGTCTGCTTCCTGCTCAACCATGAGATCATGACTGATCCCAGACTGAAACAGCGTCTGGAAGTACTCTTCTGATCCATTGCACTCCCTGCCCACTCAGAATCTATATATCCCTGCAACTTCACATCTCCACCTGAGACATATCTCAATCCATATCCAACTGTACCACAAAGGTACCTCAACATATGCTTTGTTGCCATCCAATGTACCTGTCTAGGTTCAACCATGTGTTGACTCAAGGTGTTCACTGCAAAGAATATGTCTGGTCTGGTGTTAACCAGGTACATCAAAGATCCAATCAACTTTTTGTAAATCATGGGATCCACCAAATCTGAAGATTTGTCACTCAAGAGCTTCAGATTTATCGTCATAGGTGTGGTCATGGACTTGCAGTCCATCATCTCGAATTTCTTCAGGATCTCAATGGTATATTTTCCTTGGCTAAGGAAAATCTCATCTAATCTCCGCCATACCTCCAATCCCAAAAAAAAATAATGCATCAGACCTAGATCCTTCATCTCGAACTCTGAAGCGAGCTCCCTCTTACACCCAACTATGAGATTCTCATCTCCTGTTAGAAACAGGTCATCCACATGTAGGATCAATGGGCAACCATCAAATAACTGTTTGATCTGGCACATCATGCCTTGGGTGCTTGCTTGGGCCCGTACAAAGCCTTCTTCAATTTGCAGACATGAGACTCTGTCTCATGTATCTTGTGGTTGCTCTATGTACACTTCTTGGCTACCGGAGCAAGTGTCTCGTCATAATCTTCTGCCTCTTGTTGGGAGAATCCTCAAGCCACAAATAAATCTTTCTACATCTCTATGTTGCCATTTGCAGCATGCTTGATCTTGTAGATCAACTTGGAAGTCACTATTGACTTCCTTTATCACACATCATTCTTCTTGATGGACTGATACTCCTCCATCATGGCATCCTTGCATTCCTGCTTCTCAACAGCTTCTTCAATGGTGGGAGGCTCTGAATCAATGATGTTGCTCATCAACGCCACATAGTTGGAAAACATGTGTGGTTTTTGGCACTAAGGCAAAATCTATATCCCAGTCCTTCTGACTGGTTGCCTCCTCTGTCACTGCAGCAAGGTCTATCGAGACAAGGGAATCCTCCCAGGAGATCTCACATCTCCTAGAAGCCTCTGAAGCTTCGATCTAGCCTCCTCAACTCATGGCACTTGTCCGTCATTTAAGCTACCTTAGAGGGTGCCTGTCTTCACAAGGGTACTTACACCTTGGGTGAATGTTCCAAGAGGGTTACTGCAATTTTATCCTTCGCCTTCGTTAGCTGGTCTAGGGCCCTAATCATCCCAAGCCAACTTCCAAAAGGCTTTCTTGATCAACTCTTCACTATCTTGGATTTAGGTGCTAACCACCCTGGACTAAGCTTTAGAAGGGTAAGTCTACTTATTGACACATACATCTTAGGAACTATTAGTTGGGTTCAGTCCTGGAAGACGTCTCTGTCTCCTATCTGAATCTGAGAAGGAATACTTTCTGAATGAAAGTCTCTAAGCCACTAACTCTCTCTGAGATCAGGTTCACTCTGAATCTGCATGTTGCCTCTGAAGCTTGACTCCCTCTAAGTCTATACGATCTCCAGAGCCACCTGCTTCCGCTGCATTTGTTGACTTCTTTTGAAGTCTGATCTTCTATGGACTGTGCTGGGAAGTTGCTCTTCCCTACTGGATCCTAAGGGTTGACTCCCTCTGAAATCTAGATCCTTCTGAGTTGGTACTTGGTGGGGCCGCCTGCCTCACCACATACTCTTACCTTTGACTCTCGAGAATGTGAGATCAGAAAAGCTTGAAGACATCATGAAGGGTGATGTGCTAGCATCAACACCACCTTCTACACTTATTGATACACCTACTTATACACACACCAATCGCAGTCCATTGTCAGACTGAGGGCCTTCTACTATCAGGGGCAAGCCTGACAAACATCCCATTATCTTTTCCCGTAAAAGGGGGAGAGGGCATTGATATTAGATGGCTAGCTGCTAGTTTTGTTTCATTTGTCATTGTACATCTACCTCATGATGATGAGATACATTTATAATTATATATGTGATGTCATTTTGTATTGGTTCTAACTTTTGGCCCTTCAGGATTCAGTATCGACTTTGATGTATAATTTTTTACTTGGCATCCACTACATCATATATATCAGTAATTTCTCCATATTTATGTGCCAATGTGTTTATCTGATGTTGTTGTTGCTTTATATGTTTAAAAGTTTGAAAAAAATGAACATATTTTGTATTTTTTAATGTTTGTCATGGTTTTTCGATTTTTGCCGATTTTTCCGAAATGATGTTTTCTGGACGCTCGCCGACTTTTTGCCGATGCCGACTTTTTCAACATTGGTTTTCCCCATACATGCTTGTATAGATAACTATTATCCAAGAATTAGAGCTAATTCAAGTTACTCTAAAAATACAACTAGAACTAGTAACTGCTCTAAGAGAGGTTGTGAAGCATTAACTTTCACCTATATTTTTAAGTTGGGAAGTGAAACCAAAAAAGTTAAGACCTGTTAACGCAATTTTCTGTACTTATGCACAGATCTGAAAACGATTAAAAATATGTTGTTTGCATCCAAAATCAGATCTGATGTGACTTAAAATATGCACAGAAAAAGAGGTTAATTGTAGGAAATTTGCCCCTAGAATGTCACTGACAAATTCCCCTCCTCTTGGGCTGGTGCATGCCAACCACAGGGGGGTGTCCCTAGCCTCTTAACTTGCTGTCTGCCACCTGCAAATCTGCAAAACAAGAGAAAATAACAACAGCAAATACAAATAACAGCAGCAATAATAAAGAGGTTTATGGTTGTTTTGGACAGCCAAAGTTTTAAAGATATAACTTTTAATGGTTTTGGTGGAATTTCTTAGTTCATTAGCTCAGAAATCAGCAAACAAAACATGTAGACAGCAATATCAAACAGCAGAAAAATTGTTCAAATGATATGCTAAAAACTTCTACAAATAAACATTTCACAACGCAATATACCAACAAGAGAGAAGGCCCGGTACAAGCACGTCAAACTTTATTTCTGCAAGTGTTTAGAGGCTAATTGCGCCAAGGAAACAGGTACAAAAATTGGTGTAATAGTGATCCCTGCATACAAACAGAAAGCTAGAAAGAGAGAGAAAAAGAGATGAAATTTTGAAATGTAGAGTTGTTGAAGTAGAACATCCAACCCTTGTACAATGAAATGCACTTGATTATATAGATAAATGAGTCAAGAGGGGGACGCCTTGGGTTAGGTAGAGGAAGGTGGACACTCCCTTGAATTGTGGAGTGTGAAGGGGAGAAGATCTAGGGATGAGTGAAGTTAGGGAGCAATTTGTGGAGGTGGCTGAAGAAATTTAGGCCCCTTGATTAGTGGGACGAATGGAAAGAAAGGGGGAAATGGGAGAGAAGTTAGGGAGAGGGAAATTAGGAAGATATTTGTGCAAGTGGTTGAGGAAATTTAGGCCCCTTGATTAGTGGGACGCCCCCTTAGAAAGTGGGATGAATAGAGAGAAAGGGGGAAATGGGAGAGAAGTTAGGGAGGGAGAAATTAGGGAGGGAATATAGGGATTTTGGTGAGTGAGAAAATTAAGGATGGAGAGAAAAAAGGTAGGCATCCCTCCTCTCCTCGTGACTCATCCATCCACATGGATGCAAATCATCCAAGTGCTTCAACAAACTGCCATGTCATTTTCTAGAGACTGCCATGTGTCACCCCTGCTAAAAATAGACATTGCCAGAAATAGCAACTTCCCTAAAATTTCAGAAATACTAGAAATGTGTCCAGGACCACCAAGAGACCACAGCCAAAAATAGCATTTCTAAAAATAGACACTGCTAAAAATAGAAAGTCCTCAGAAATCAATGGTAATATACTCATCAGATTCAATTTTTTAAAAGGAATCCGGAAATGCAATCAGAATCAACATCTGACCCCCCGATCTCCCACTGATAAAAATAGAAAGTACTCACTAGACCTCCCGGAAAGGATTCATTGGCCTCAAAATGGGACCAAGAACAAGACTCTATGCTTGGAAATGTCATGCGAGTCTCCGAACACTGTCTCCTAAAAAATAGGAAGTTCCTCAAAAATAGGGAACTCCTAAAAAATAGGGAACTGGCTAAAAGCATCAATCTCTCTCTCTCTGAACCATGAAGAACTGACTTGACTCTGTCACTAAAGCAAAAAACATCACTGAACCAATCTCTGTACCTGCTCTCGACGGAAAACAACCTCATCATGATCAAGTGTTGTCTCTGAAATATGTTTGAATGCCAGTAGATGAAAATAACTGGCCCTTAACCCCAAAGATTTCCAAGTGCGAAAATCCAGGGGTTAACAAGACCAAAGAAACGCATTGACAGGTAAGATAAAACAATGCATATCACCTTGTGTTTACGAAATAAAATTTAGTCATGATAACCTTGCCGCATTTGTGGAAGGCATCCTTAGTAAACCCATCAGCATAGACTAGTGCACCTAACACCCAGTGGCATGGAACTAGCCAAATTCCCAACAACATTGGTGACAACTGGTTGAGCTAACCCCTTGGGCTAAATGGGACAATAGTTACTTTTTAAAACAAAAAATATCTAAAGAATCCTACAAGTTCTATAGTCCCTCTTTAGTATCAAACAAAGAAACATCATTTTAAAAGTGATGAAGAGATATCAAAACATGATGCAAAAGGAATTCATTCTCTTCAAAATTGATTTCTTTTGGGTGTTGTTCAAGTGCATCTATCATCTATGTATAATTCGAACCATGAAAAATGGAATGTGCATCATTTCTTAATTCCTATTCCATAAATATATTGACAAAGCTTCTTTATGTTGTACAAATGCAACATACCTATTTCATGTAGTGTAATAATTTTGGTAATGCATTCTTTAAAATGCCAAACATACAACATCTCTATTAACATATGATAGGGAACTATCAAGGTTCTTCTAGTATTCCAAAAACCAACAAAGAATTCTCTAATGATGTCTAGCTTCTTCTATAAAGGACTTGAGTGTATAAATGTGGCTCCAAAAACATACTTGCACTTTGGCTTTGACCTCATAGGATTCAAACCTCTCACATATGCAAGTTAGAAAAATGATGAAAGAAAGTTCGCAATATTATATTATGTCATGATGGTCTGTAGTCACCCAAATCTAAAACATTATTAGCTCTAGGAATAGAGTGTATAAAATTTGCAGTCTAGTGGGAATCCAAAGAAAACAATATCATTGAAGAAATCATAATCTGATATGCATCAGAGTTACTCTCGTGTCTTGTGTGAGATAGTTGAGACTAGTTTCAAAAACATTTATCATTCAACATTAAAAATGCATTAATGACGTGTATTTCAAGCTTGTTTCTAATTTAAACTTGTCTTTAAAATGTTATAATCAAATGAATTTTCTTCATGCAAGATGCTTATAAGTTATGGGTTATGCAATGTAAATTCTCGACAATGATATGCAAGCAAAATTTAAACCAGAATTCCACTAGTAACAAAGACAGGTCATGGTAGTAAAGAACATAATAGTCTTAGTAAAGAAAACAACAATCACTGAAAGCCTCATGAAAGGCTCATCCAAAATGAAATCAACATATTTGCCCAAACCTGAAGTGTTGACAAAGTGCTGAACGAATGAAGGAAATTCTAGTAGGGTTCATTAAATGCAGTGGCTTGAAAGGCCCTTCATGATCCCACCTAATCATTATACAGATAGCACTAGATTTAAAAGCATGCTTCATTATGATATGAGAAAACACACAACAGAAGCATGGCATTCAATATTTCAAGCACTATAGATATTTATCTAAGCAGATAATTTTCGGATATAAATTCTTCAAATTCAAAAAGAAATTCATAGATTCTTGTGACATTAGCCAAAGACAAAGAGTTGATAACTTATACTTCACCTTATCAACAAAAGTACTTCAATTCATACAAAATAGGATCTTAGTTGAATCTATTGACTCACCTTTGGATACTAGTAATATGGAAAGAATCATATTCCCAGTCAAGTTATTAAAGCAACAATATTCGTTGATCCTTTGCATTGCATTGTTCATACCATTTTTCCAATTTGGTAACAAGGAACACGAATCATTACATTCCTCAACCTTATCATGCATTTCCCCATGATTATCTTGGTATGCTCATTTGAACATCTTATTATTTAAAAACCGTAACAAATTATTCCCCATCTCTAATCAATACTATCTAGTTTCATTTACCATCAAATTTCATACTTATCTTTGTTTCTATTTTTTGGTTCCCACCATTCCCAACAACTTTAATTTGATTTTCATCTTCCAACATTACTAACTCCGTATTGATACCACACCCTTAACCACCTCCAATCACCTCCACAAATTTTTCAAGCCAAGTAATGTTTGAAAATCACCTAACAAATGTGGTTTGTAAGTTGTCTGGTATATGAACTCAATGGACTATGAAAAAAAATACAACAATAATACTACAGGGATACATCAAACTTATGTGTGTATGTCTCTGTAAAGTAACTAAATAGTCGAAACATATGCATGTATAAGAAACTACAAAATAATTAAAGTGTCAAAACCCTTGAACAGTCATATCTAAATAAATGGCATTACAATCACCCATTCATCAACGAACCCATATATTTTTCCATGAAAACTCCTCTATATAATGGGCATGGTTCGTTGCATAGTTTTGTTATTGTTAGATTTGATGCTAAGAAAAAAATTGTTCGTAGAGAATTTTATCATATCCTTGTGTCAGGCATAGAATTGTGATTGCTTGTATGTTTAATTATAATAGAAATAAGTTTGATAAACAATGTCCTATGCCTTAAGGTTGTTGATGTTTTAGTAGCATATGACAAGTACTTCCACGTGGGTTTGTGTCTAACACGTGGGAGTCGTCATTATTACCTCTCAGAACCTTAGGAGATTCACTTTATAAGTGATTATTAAAGTGAATGTACTTTTGTAATAAAGTGAGTTTAGTTTAATTAAATGCTAAGGTATTTGGAATTAGTAATTAAATTAAGTCCTAGCCGTTAGATCTAAAGTGAACGTGAGATTAGATATCAGTGGTTGATCCTTTAGGAGATCTAGGGTTTTGGACTTAGGGTAAACTCAAGGTTATAAAAGGCAGCCTATGTGAGAGGATGACACATCAAATACACACAAAGTGAGAGAGTGAGCTCTCATTGATTGGGTGGAGAAGGACATGCATCTAAGTGTGGAGGGCAAGGGCCGAGGATAGAAGCAAAGGGGCAGCATGGGAGATAGCAGCCAACCAGCAAGATTGAAGAACTGATCTTGAGGTTTATAGGGCTTGGCTATCTATTGTTTTTGTATTCCTCAAGTGGGCCATTTTCCCAGGATAGGAGCCCAGAATAATAATGATAAATCTCATAGAACTGATTTTCCCTTTGAGGTTTTTCCAAGAGTTATTTAGTCATAAATCTCTTGTGCAAATGTGTGTGGTTTCAGTTTTATGCTTCCGCTGATTTATTTGGTTAAGTAACCTAGATGTACATCTATTCAATAAAGCAGTTTTATTCGGAATTATTTGCCGGGTGCTAGGTTCAAGAAATTAACAAAGGCAATGTATTTATCTACTTGTGTATTTAACTTGTTGACGAGCAATGAATTGCATCATTGCATCAATAGTTGCATCTACCCAGCTTCCAAAATTTCATCATCCAATTAGTATAGAGATCAGCAAAAGGCAGGTGGGTTGTTCAATCTCTATGAGTTTTACTATGGGTGTACAATTGATACGTGCACATTTAGACACCAATGCAAATAGTCACATACAAGAAAGGAAGAATGCAAGAAAAAAGGAGATTGTCAATCATGCACTCTATATTTCATTAGGTACATAGGGGTACAAAAATTGTAAAATAGGAATATTTTTTGTAGTGGAAGGTTGTTGATGTTTGGTAGCTTCGGGCAGGTATTCTCACATGACCTTGGTGTCGGGAAGGTGAGAATCTCCGTTGGCACCTCATTACACTTTTGTTTTAGTGAAAACGCCCTTGGAATGAAGTTGGGGCTTCATGGGCTTGATGATGGGCTTTGTGGGCTTGTGTAGGGGCTTCACACCCACATAGAAAGTCTAATTTAATGTTGAGTTGTTTAAGGGCTTCTCACACACCCCTTTAGAGATGTATATAAAGGAGTTCATGTGAGAGATGAAAAATAAGGTCATTGTGACACTTTTCTTGGAGAGACAAGTGTGGTGACCTCAGTCCAACCATGGAGAGAAACCGCTATGCCTCATATTTGACGTAGTTATGTTTGTTTGGGCAGGTACCAAAGGAGGAGGAGGGCCGAGTAGGGAAGCAAACCTAATACCCCAGCCGCAGGTCTGATAAGGGCAACAAGTGTAACTACCACATATAAATAATTCCATTCCATCTATGTGTATATATATATATATATATAACTTTAAACAGACATATATTCTGCAATACACAGATTCATGTGGAAATAACAGTAGGAATACACATGCAACATAGACAAGATAAACCCATAAAAATAAACGCATGTATAAATACGCAGCATATAAATTAACACACAATTGATACTTATCTTTGATATAAGACCACCAACTACGTGCAGACCTTCCACGATCCTCCCAGTCTTAGACCACGTTGCTCAGAACTCTCAACAGTGGGTCACCCTCGAGTTGGGACTAAACTCCACCCGGGTAGAGGGATTCCTAGCTAGGCTGATGTATCTCAGACAGCCAGAACAACTCCGTCAAGTGCCTACTCAAACTAATAGCTCAGAGTCTCTCATTCCCCACATGCTTGTCCCATCCCAGGAAGTGTGCCCCTTCTCTGCTCAACAGTCCTTCGACTACCCCACTTCCTTTCCAGGGCTTCAGCAACAGGCCGAACAGGAAGTCTCAGAGCACTGTAGCTGCAGTTGGGCTCCCTCAGGAAATCAATTCCCAACAATTCTCTCGCCTGGAGAGAGTTGCTCACAGGCCTGACAACCCGCCTCTTCAAACCCACGGGCCTGACAACCTGCCTCTTCAAACCCACGGGCCTGATAACCCGCTTCTTCAGTCCAGCTCTTAAGTCAACCAGGTACAGGTTCAAGTGAAGACATCAACAAAATTCGAGTATGGAATAGGTGATGGCAGCAACGACATTCAAGCACGAAACGGTGATGGCAGCAGCAGCGTTCAGGGTAGATTGTTGGTGATGGCAGCGACAACCTTCAGATAAGGTGCAGTACCGGCTCGGGTAAGGTACAGCACGGGCTCAGGTAAGGTACAGGTGTGTTGTGAATAATAGGAAGGGTACGGTCACTGCTCAAGGTGTGCGTGCAAGAGGGAGAGGTCGAGTGATGGAGAGAATGGAGTGACTCGTGAATGGGAAGAATGGTACCAATGAATGGTGAATCCCCCACATTTATTTGCAAGCGCCCTTGATGACACATGGCCTTCCAGGAGCTCGTTTCTCTCCACTTGTATTTTGTTCTCTTCCCATAAGAATTTAGGATAACATAAGCTATATCCATACCTTAGTCCTTAAGAATAATATTATAATATTCCTTTGGCATTAGGCCCTCTAGCTTAGCCCCCTTTCTAGGCTCTTAGCCCTCCCTTTCCCTTCCTAGTGGAGTTTAGTCCCCCATACTATTTTATCGTGGTTGGTCTACACGCAGCGATGTATTTCATTAATGATATGAGTGTTTACATATACAAAAATAGGCTCACTAGCCTTTAGCATCTAGGCTCTCTGGCCTAATAATCACATAAGCCTTCTGGCCTATAATAACTTGGCTCACCAGCCTATAAAACATATTTACATTTACAACTGGGGCTCGGTCTTGGGGGTATTACATTCCCCTCCCCTTATTTATGCATTGTCCTCGGTGCAATATATATATATACACAACCAAAAGTTCAAAAATCCTCAAAAAGATGTGGGTATTATGCCCGCATAGCATCCTTGTGATCCCAAGTTGCATCCTCGGGACCATACCAGGTCCATTGGACCTTTACTAGTTCTATGGCTCAATTCCGAAGCTGCTTGATTTTCTGGTCCAGTATGCACACCGGATGCACCTAAAAAACGCCTTCTTGCTCCACCTGAATCACATTCCAATCAATAACATGATTAGCATCAGGTATATACTTTTTGAGCAATGATACATGGAATATATTATGAATAGACATTGATGCAGGTAATGCAAGCATATATGCTACAAGCCCAATCCTCTCTAGGATTTCAAACAGCCCACAATAACAAGCTGCCAACTTTGAACAATTTCCCAACTTCAGGGAACTGCTATTGGCTTTTACTTTCAAGAATACATTGTCACCCATTTTAAATTCCCTGTGAGTTATGCCCTTATCAACATAGCTTCTCTGCCTATCTTGAGCAGCCTTTAAATTCTATTTTATTTTTGACATCTACTCTTCCATTTCCCTAAGTAAATCTGGCCCAACCACTGCTCTATCTACTGCGTTGTCCCAGCTTACAGGTGTGTTGCATCTTCTGCCATAAAGTGCCTCAAATAGGCTCATCATTAGAGATGCTTGGTACCCATTGTTATAAGCAAACTCTACCAAGTGTAGGTAGTCTTCCCATTTTGATGGTTTATCAATCACATACATCCTCAACATATCCTCAATCACTTGATTCACCCTCTCTGTTTGTCCATCAGATTATGGATGATAAGTTGTGCTAAAATTCAAATTTGTTCCAAATCCTTTATATAATCGTTTCCAGAAATTTGATGTAAATTTTGGATCTCTGTCAGACACAATTGTCTTTAGTATACCATGCAGTTGAACAATTTCTCTCATATAAATATCAACAATGTTGGTTGCCTTGTGAGTGAGCTTCATTGGAATATTTGGTAAACTTGTCCACCACTACCATGATAGAATCATGTTGCTTGTTTTTTCTAGGTAGTTTGGTGATGAAATCCATTGTTACAACTTCCCATTTCCAATCAGGAATGGGTAATGGTTGTAGCAAACCAGCTGGGTGTCTATGCTCAGCCTTGACCTTTTGACACTCCAAACATTTGGCAATACACTCTGCAACTTCCTTCTTCATGCCTGGCCAATAATATTGGTTCTTGATAGCGGAATTAGTTTTATGATACCCTGGGTGTCCAGCATAAGGTACATTATGCATCTCTCTGAATATCAGATTTTTCAATTCCTGGGAATTTGGTACATAAATTATGCCTCTATACATGAGAATTTCATCATTTCCCAGCTTATAGTCTTCAATTTTCTGCTACAAATTACCTTGTTGTAACATTGTTATTATTTCCATGTATTGCGAATCTGATTTTGCAGCCTCTAAGATTCTATCTTTCAAATCTGATTGGTACATGCTAATGGTTGTAGCATGCAACTCATGCACTCTTTTGTTGAGTGCATCGGCCACCTTGTTCTCTTTCCCTTCGATATGTTTTATATCAAAGTCATATTCACTGAGAAATTCTAACCACCTGCTTTGTCTGGCATTTAGAGTTGGTTGTTCAAATAAATATTTCATACCATGATGTCCTCAACTCGAACCTTTTCCCCATGAGGTAGTGCCTCCACATCTTCAAGGCATGCACTACGGCTGCCAACTCCAAATCATGAGTAACATAGTGCCTTTCATGCTCCTTCAACTTCCTTGATTCATAACATACAACATATCCGTTTTGACTGAGGACTCCACCAAGTCCTTCTTTACATGCATCAGTGCATACAGTGAAGTCTTCATTTGGATCAGCAATCCTTAATATTGGAGCACTTGTTAATAATTGCTTCAAGTGTTGGAAACTCTTTTCACACTCCAACGTCCATTGAAACTTCACTCCCTTCTTTTGCAAGGAAGTGATCGAGTGTGCCATCTTTGAGAATCCCTCAATAAATCTTCTATAGTAGCCTGCAAGGCCCATGAATGATCCGACTTCTGTCACATTCTTTGGTGCCGACCATCCTTTAATGGCCTCAATCTTTTCAAGATCCACTACTATCCGTTCCTCTAATATGATATGTCCCAGATAATGAATTTGCTTCTAACAAAATGAGCACTTGCTCAATTTAGCATGCAACCGATGCTCCCTTAATACATGTAGTACCATCCTCAAATGTTGCTCATGCTCTTCTTCCGACTTAGAATATATAAGAATGTCATCCAAAAAGACAATGACAAACTTATCTAAGTATTCTCTAAAAATATCATTCATTAAACACATGAAGACAACTGGTGCATTTGATAACCCAAATGGCACCACTGTGAAATCATAATGTCCATACCTTGTTCTGAAAGCAATCTTGTTGATGTCTTTTCTTTAATTCTTACCTGATGATACCCTGATCTGAAATCAATCTTGGAGAATATTTTTGCATTCTGCAACTGATCAAAGAGGTCATCGATCCTTGGCAAAGGATACTTATTCTTTACAGTTACCTTGTTCAATTGTCTGAAGTCAATACAAACTCTCAATGTTCCATCCTTCTTCTTCACAAATAATACTGGAGCACCCCAAGGTGACACATTTGAGCGTATATACCCCTTCTTCAGAAGCTCTTCAAGTTACATTTGCAACTCCTTTAATTCTGGTGTACTCATCCTGTAAGGGGTCTTAGATAATGGAGTTGCTCCAGGCATTAGATTGATGGAGAAATCAATATCTCTTTTAGGGGGTAATCCTGGTATTTCTATAAATACATCCTCAAACTCTTTTAGGACTGCATAATCTTCAATATTTGACACCCTATCTTTAGGTGTCTCTTCCATATGAGTTGCAAATATTTGACACCCTTTCTTGTAACTTTTCTTCAATTGTAATACCGAGATTTCTCTGACAGTTATTGCTCTGGGAATTCCCTGTATAGTCCTTAGGTTCCTTTCTCTATCCCAGTAAGTGAATGCTTTATTATAACAATCTAGGATAGCATGGTGTTGGTCCAACCAATCCATACCAATTAGATAGTCATACGAACCTAAAAGCAAGATGTTCAAATCTGCCCTGGTGCTCAGTCCATTCATGTCCATTGGATATGACTTAACCATCTCATTAACTTTTCTTTTGGCTCCGGTAGCCAGTTGCACCAACCAAGATTTTCCATGCTAGCTTCTTGGCAAATGCAATCTTTCCACCATCTTAGGATCTATATAACTATGACTAGCTCCTAAATCAATTAAAATAGCAATTGTTTGGTTGTTGAGTTTACCTTCCACTTCAATCATATGTGACTGAAACTCTGCTTGCTTGTTGTCCAGGGCTGCATAGATCCTAGGTACACTTCTGCCCATGTCCTCCATTGCCTCAGCTTGTTGTACATTGTGAACAATCCTCACCTTTTCACCCCTGTGGGGACAATCTTTATACATATGATCTCCCTTACAACCCCAACATTGAATAGGTGGTTGCCTTGGCCTTTGCCCCCCTGTCTCAATCGTTTTGGGTTCTCTAGAAGCTGGTTGTCCCTAAGGATTATTTCTGAAGAATGGTGGCTTAGTCCCCTTCTTCCTCTGTTCCATCTTGTATTTCTTCTTGTCTTCCCAAGCTTTTTGGAAAGTTGGCTTTCCTTTATGCTGGTCATATAGGCATTTAGCTCGCCTTATGGTCTCCTCCAATGTTTTGGGATCATCATATTGTATCTTGTCACTGATGAATGATGGCCTCCCACTCAAATACCTATGAATCTTAACTATCTCATCCTTGATGAAAGAAACATACCTTAGCAGTTCTAAAACCTTTGTTCATATTCATCTATGGTCATACTCCCAAGCTTGAGTTCAAAGAACTCCTTCATTTTCTTGTCATAGTATCTCTTAGACAAGTATTTCTTTTGAAAATACTTCTTGAATTCCTTCCAAGTAACATTTTTCTCTTTAATGTGTTGCACCTGCACAAATTGGTCCCACCACATGGATGCCTTTCCCTTGAGTTGATAGATGGCAATTCTTCCTTCTGCGTGTGAAGAGTAATTATGTAATTTAAAATACTTTCTCATGCCCAGCAGCCATGTCTCTGCATCTTCATATTTCTTGTTCTCACCATCAAATGTAGGAGGCTTGATTTTGTTCATTTCTCCTTGTAGCTCATCCACCCCAGGCCTCTTCTTATGCTTCCTGACAGGGGATGGACTTGAGTTGTTGGGTGCTCTCCTATTTGAATGCCTTGGGGAGTGATGGTGATGTCTGCTAACACTTATTGTTCTTCCTTTCTCATTGGGAGACCTGTGACTTCCTGATTTGCTTGAGCCATTCTCCTTATCCATCTTCTTTTCTATTCTGTCCAAGCTCTGCATTAACTTTATGTTGAAGTCCTCCTGTTGCTCCTTGGCTTTCATAAGCCTTTGATTATCAACTTTAGGACTTCGAACATCCTTTTGCAAATTTTTAATGGTCTCTACCAAGTTCATGCTTTCTTCCTTTCCTTCTCCATGTCCATTTGAGTTTGTACCTTCATTACCCATATGGACATCCATCCCTCTGATCTCATCTTCGTGGTTGTACGCCCTATTGATTTTTCAATAAGCAAGGTTAAGCATGAAGTTCATTCTATTCTTAGCATTTAACTTAACCATAACCAATAATGTTGCAGCAACCAAGATCACAAGAAGAAACACCATGCACACGAACACCAGAAGTATCCTGGGAAACCCTTCTCGACAAGGGAAGAAAACCCAGCCAAATCCTTTGCTATATTCTTCAAGAGAAAGACCTTCACCACCAAGAAAAACTAGCACACAAGAGGGTGCTAACAAACCCTAGAAGACTAGCGCAGAAGAGAGGTGCGCATTTTTCCCAAGAAGGTGTACTTGCTGAAATTTCCAAACTCACATGAAAGATATGATTCCTTAATGAGGAATTTACCCTTACTTATACTGGACTGAACCTGTCAACAGAAGTGTCTATTGGCACAATAGGGCCGACCTCACTAACTCACAATATAATTAATAATAACCAGATTAATTATCTTTTACATTAATTATCTATCATAATAAGGTGGGGCCGACCTGTACCCTTTACATTACAATTAGGGTTACAGACAGGTCCGACTCTTGAACAATATAGCAAGGGATCTTATAAACCCACTAGTGCTCATCCACTAGGGACACATCCATAGGGATGTCCACATCTTTGGCTCACTGCATTACACAGAAGAACCACTTCTTCACTAGTGCTCAGCCACTAGGATCACGTTCACCTGTGCTCGTCCACAGGCACGTCCACTCAACAGATCTTCTTTCCCACTGCATTATACAGGAGAATCATCTGGAGTTTCTCATCAAATCTCTGCTCAGAGGAGGCTAATACATCATCTTCATTTCTGTCTCATGATGATGCACCTAGCACTTTGGGATTTCACACATTCACCTTGTGCTCAGCCACAGGTGTTGAAATAATGTAACTGCGAAGAGCATTCTTATTATTATTGTTATTTTATTATTAGGATTAATCCCCATTGTGGATTAATCCTAATAATAAAATAACAATAATAATAAGAATGCTCTTCGCAGTTACATTATTTCA
>JASDQU011102757.1:73062-88396 GCA_032191745.1 Picea mariana
TTGATAAGCTATTTATGATAAGGAAGTTTTTGCTGGGTTTTCTTCCCCTAGAGGGTTTCCCAGGATAAATGCTGTGTCTATTGTGGATGTGTATTTCTCAGTGATCTTGTGGTTATTATGCTCTTATCTTTATGAAATGCAAAGAACTATAATATCAGCATAAAACATTAACAGGTTTCTACAGTGGTTTTGTAAGTGTTTTGGTATCTTTCTTTTATGTAAGATTGGACCATTATCCCCGGTACGGGAGTCCATTGTTCTAGGTTTAAGAACAAGTGATTTTGGGCATTAAATTCCTATGTACGATGTTTGATTCAATTGTTGGTTTGTTTTCGTTGTGCTAAGTAGTTAGGAATCTCAGTGTGTTTATGTTTACAGTTCAAATTGTGTAAGTTTGTGTATTATGTTTTGAACATAGACCAGACTTGAGGTGTGTGTGCACCGGTCTGGGTGCACGTCGAATTCTAACAAAGGTGAGTGATCATATTTGACCAAGTCTCCAATGAGATCTACAAATCTAAAATACATAGTTAGATAAGTCATCATCTTTGACCGAGTCTCCCATGGAATGTACAAATACAATACATCCATTCAAAATGTCATCTATAACCAAGTCTCATCATTTCCACCCTTCTTAGAAGAAATTATCCCTGATTTCCACTAGAGTTGAAGGTACACCCCTTCCATCGAAGTACATTATAATCCTTGGGATTTGTTTAGTTGGGGCGAGTTGGGGTTTTGGCATGGACCCATGTTCCTACTGAAAATAGTGTTTGAACCAATGGCAAAGAACTCTATCAAGGGAAAGAGGTTGAAGGAAGAAAATCATTGGATGTCTTCCCTACTTGAGAACAAAACCAGTGGAAGAATGTTGAAAGTCAAGAAAGGGAAACACCGATGCAAAAGATATAAATTCCGTTGCAAAGGAAACATGAACATGGGGAACGAAACAAGCAGTATTGTACTCTAGAGTCTAAAGGGTATATTGTACCTGAGGTGTGTGGGAGCAAGAAGTTGAGTGACTCCTTATCTACAGCAGGATATGGATTTGGAAGATTAGTTGGTATAGGAAGTCCTATGTAATGTCCCCCCCTTCTTGACAGGGGTCTTGAGAGACTTAATAGTCTAGTTGCCCCTCTAGACTATAGTATCATTAGAAAAAGGGAGCTAAGAGGCGCAAAAGTGATCACTAAGGAGTAAAGGTTATTTTATTAAAGTGACTTTGGTAAAAGCAGATAAAAAGCTAATTGGCTAAAATGAGTACATAAAGTAATAACCTTAGAAGTCAATTAAATAATTTAAGTGAAAATTAGAGGATGGAGGTAGAAAAGGGAGAGGAGGGCGCCTCACTCGTCATTCATAACATTTTCTCATTTGCATCTTGAGCTCTGCAGCGTAGACGTTTTGAGTAAACAAACCCTAGAGATCAGCAAGGAGGTGAAAGATTCATCTGTTCCTGATCCAAGCTTGGTCAAGGTGGTGAAGGGTTTTGTGAAAGCAGGGTGCAGGTTTGAAGGTTTTCTGCAAATAGGGCGCACTGTGGAAGGAAGAAGTATTCGATTTGCCTAGGAGAAGGTAGATCTGAAGCCAAAATCTTTCCAAGAGGATTTGCCATCACCAAATTGCCATTCCTCATCAGTTCTTGAGGGGTTTTCTCTGCATATTTATTATTTCTCTTGGCTGGGCAAATTTCTGAAGGAGGGTGCATCTTCTCTTGGAGGTTCAGTGAGTTGGAGGGTCAGATCACACAGTTTAGCTGGAGGATCTCATCATATGTGTTCTACATCATCAGATCTATAGATCTACAGTCTTTTTCCAAAGTTTGGAGGTCAGAAGAGAGGTGGCCGAAATACTTAGGATCTCCACAGCCAGGCAATGCGCAACTCAGCCAGTTTGGGGAGTTAGATCGAAGAAGGGAAAGAAATTGATCTTGTCTAAACGTGCATGCAACCATTGGGGGTTTGGAGCACTYGCCACTCTCTTTATTGTTCCTTGGAGGCATCTTCAGCCATAACTTCTATATTTCTGCTATATTCTTCCAGACCTGTATATCTCTTGTATGGAGGTCAGCTTACTAAATAAATAAATGTCAGATCTGAAGTTTTTGGCTATTCCATTTGTGTTRTTCTCTTGTATCTTGTTGTTTTCTTCTATTATTGTTCATATCTATCATCTCTATGTTGTGAAACCCTTGGAAACAACTCCATCGCAACTCTGGGGGAAACAATCTGCAAAAAACACTCACAAACAACTCACAAAAACAAGTAAAAATCATTTAAGTTCCTGGCAAATCTGCTTGGGAACATTACATCAAAGAAGGAAAAGAAATTGATCTTGTCTAAACGTGCATGCAACCATTGGGGGTTTGGAGCACTCGCCACTCTCTTTATTGTTCCTTGGAGGCATCTTCAGCCATAACTTCTATATTTCTGCTATATTCTTCCAGACCTGTATATCTCTTGTATGGAGGTCAGCTTACTAAATAAATAAAGGTCAGATCTGAAGTTTTTGGCTATTCCATTGTGTTATTCTCTTGTATCTTGTTGTTTTCTTCTATTATTGTCCATATCTATCATCTCTATGTTGTGAAACCCTTGGAAACAACTCCATCGCAACTCTGGGGGAAACAATCTGCGAAAAACACTCACAAACAACTCACAAAAACAAGTAAAAATCATTTAAATTCCTGGCAAATCTGCTTGGGAACATTACATCCCCCCCCCCCCCCCCCACTTATGTTTGCAACTTACTCATGAGAAAGTCCCATGAGGTGTCTAGAATTTGTTGAAAGAATTGAAGACTGTGAAAGAACCACTAAATAAAAGAGAGAGGTCTATTGAAGGTGAAAATACATGAGAGGATAGTGTGGAGACGAATTCTGGAAGAGTCTCCAACATTGTTGGCTTGTCAGGCAGTGGTGTGATAGTCTCATACATCTCAGTTTTTTGGACAACTTGAGAAACTGAACAATGGAGTATCTTCCTGTAAGATTGTAGCATGGAACAGGTTGCAGTTAAAGTTGCCTTCTCTCATGATATTCTCCATGTTTGATTTCATCTAAAAGAGGATAGTCAAACAAGACAAAAGTTGTTTGAGTGCGATGGATAGGTGCAAGAGGTGTGGATATTGTACTTGCCCTCTTCCTTTCTTGTGCTAGACTATTTGCATTGTTGTTTGTTGTGTCCCTAGACACAACAAATTTTGTCATGAAAATAAAATCTAAGTAATTTGGTTGTTTTGTTTGCAAGTCCATATTTAAGCTGCAGTTCTAAGTCTTACGATACTTGTAAAAGGCCATTTATGAAAAATAAGGCCTTAGCATCCCAAGTAATGTTATGCGGCCTTTAGTGTGTTACATTGTATCTTTTTAATTATGATAATGACAAAATATTGATACAGTTGATCCATGGTTTTGACATGTGGTTTTGGGTAGTGATTTCGAGCTGTGTTGAGTTCAGAGTTTTCATGAACTAGTCCATCTATAATTATGGGTTTATTGTCATCAATGCATCATCTTGCTTTCAGATTACATGGACTGTTCTGTTTGAAGGAAATCATGATCGCATCCTTTTCTAAGGATAGTTGTATGGTGAAACCCTTTCTCAAGGGTAATCTTGTTGATGTTTTGGTAACTGTGGGAGGTATTAACCTCCAAGTGTAACCTTTGTACTTAGAATAGAATATTCCGGGAGTAAGAGAACCATTAAACAGATGTGTGAAAACCCTAGAAGAGAAGTCGGCCCAAGGAAAATAATAATAATAAAGAATTAGAAGACCCCAGAAAGAGAAGTCGGCTCCAACTGGAAAAGTCACCTAACAAACTAGTATAAATAAAGGCAGGCACTGGCTCATTTGACACGCACTCACTCAGTCAGGGCGTAAGTTTGAGGAGCAGCGCAGCAGCTACAGTGGTGACGCAGAAGGGGGGCGCAAGTTTGAGGAAGGTGACACAGCAATTGCAGTGGTGAAGTCTCTCCTTGCTCAATCTTTCTGGTATCTCTCTCTTGTACGCTTCTCTTGGAGAAGGTATGCTCTATTGGTATTGTGTTGTTGCAGCAGTGGTGTTTCTGGTTAGGGTTTATCCGTTGGTTCTAGTGTGGACTTGCCGGAATCATTCTATCTAAGAAAAGGTTATTGTGCTCGGGGGTCGCATATGTGAATGCCTATGGTTAAACGAGCATACCAAAATTTTAACATGGGTTCCAAGTTGGTTTCCTTCGTAACAGTCTAACCGTTAAAAGGAAGATCCTCAGTTTCCCCCATTGTCAAGCTCGTTGATCACTTACTAAACCCACTAAGTAGGTCACCTAAGGAGGGCGCATCTTTTCCCTGGATTAGATCTACAATCTTCCGAAGTTGCAGTGCTAGTTGCAACACCAGTTGCAGTGCCAGTTGTAGCACCAGTTGCAGTGCTAGTTGCAGCACCAGTTGTAGTGCCAATTGGAGCACCAGTTGCAGTACCAGTTGCAACACCAGTTGAAGTACCAGTGGCAGCACGAGTTGCACCACCAGTTGATATACCAGTTGCAGTTCCTCATGTCCTTGAAGTGTTGGGCCTAATTTTTAGTTGTCCTAGTGCGCCCTACCCTAGGGCATCTCTAGCTACCTTCAGATTGCAAGTTGGAGCACTTAGAAATTTTTGGGTTCGTCATTGCTTGCCACAGTTGTTGGATGGTGCTGTTGCCTGCCGCTGTCTGTCGCTACTGTCGGAGGTATGTACTTGTGTATGTTTAAACTGTGTCACTATCTTTAGGGTATTTGCAGGAGAAGGGATCTTTTGTCCAAGCAAAAATCGTAGATCCAGAGGGATCTCAAATCCAACAGATTCAGAGGAACAACGCACTCCAGGTTTGATTGTTTTGATATGCCTCTAGCTGTTATAGCAATATTGTGATCTTATGAACATCTAGTTGTATTTTTATCTATTGAAGTCAAACCTTTGGTCAAAGTAAAAGTTATAAGTTGACTTTAGTCGAAATATTAGATTGATTAAGGTTGAGTTTTTAGATTTTATTTGCATTATATTCCCTAACTCAGATTTATATCAAGAAAGCATATTGTCTTAGTACAAGGGACAGGTTGGAGAGAATACTTGTCATCTTGAGTGAAGCGGACTCGAAAGAAAAGCATAAACACTCATTCTTGGAGATAAGACTCCAGGTTCCAGGTTTGATT
Source organism: Picea mariana (assembly GCA_032191745.1). Taxonomy (NCBI): domain Eukaryota; kingdom Viridiplantae; phylum Streptophyta; class Pinopsida; order Pinales; family Pinaceae; genus Picea; species Picea mariana. Next base: position 78,238 of record JASDQU011102757.1, read on the forward strand.
GATTAAATTGATAAGTCTCCAATTTGCACATATCAAGTTTGATAATTGCTACATTACAAGTAAGCACTATAGTTGTGACAACAATCTTTGAAAGGTCCTATTACTGCTAACTGCAATGAATACTTGGTAGCATGTGAGTACTATTGATATATATGCTTATTGTACTTGTTTGCAAGATGAACTAACGTCTCCTCTAAGAGATATTTCTTGTTCTGCTTCCAGGCATGTCACCTTGGTAATGATATGATGATTACCATGAAATTGTCTTTTATTCTTGTTACCTTAGATATGTTCTTATGAAAATGCTATTATATTGGAAATACTTCTACTCTTGTTGCTCTTGTCTCGGGTAAGTTATCTTGTAAATTCCATGGAGGTTACAATGGAGATATTGTTGTTCTTGTTTCTTGTTCCGCGCAGGTTACCATGGAGGAATGATTGGTCACAACACTGAAAGAGTGTTGTTCCTATTTCTTCTTATTGTATTTTTATTTTGGCTCTGGTGATAACTCTGAGAGGGAGCTATAGTGACAGTTGCAGAAGGCAACATATTATATGGTCTCTAGTGTGAGACATGGAGCAGACCATCCAGATAAGAAGTTGTATACACGACTGTATACATCCATGTACCGAAGAAGAAGAGGACGAAGAAGGGTACTTTTGTGGGATACAGAGTATCACATATGGAGATTGATTGTAAGGAGCAAAAGGCTCCAAAGATGATCGAACAGATCCCTCTAGTTCAGTTGATCACTCTTCAGATCATCAAGATGAGTTAGTAGAGCCAGAAGTGCCTACCCAGAATCATTGCAGTAACCAGGAAGAGACCAGCATGGTCCCGTGACACTTTGTAGGATGCAAAGATATATAGCATTGATGAGCCATAACATGAGAAGGAACAGACGGCTCCACCAGTGGTGAGGCAGGCGGCCACACCAAGTACCAGCTCAGAACGAGCTAGAGTTCGAAGGGAGTCAACGATCACAATCCAATAGGGAGGAGCAGCCTCCCCTGGACCGTTCATAGGAGACTTCAGAAGAAATCATCACACATAGAGGGAGCAGATGGCTCTGAAGATTATATAGACTCGGAGGGAGTCAAGCTTCAAAGGGAGAGTGGAGACTTAGAGTGAGCCTGATTTCAGAGAGAGTCAGTGGCTTAGAGACTTTCATTCAGAAAGTATTCCTCCTCAAATTCAAATGGAAGAGAGAGACATCTTCCAGGACTGACAGACAAGTGCCATGAGTTGAGGCTACATCGAAGCTTCAAAGGCTTCGAGGAGATATGAGATCTTCTGGGAAGATTCCCTTGTTTCAATGACAGAAGAGGAAGCCAGTCAGAAGGACTGGGATATGGATTTTTCCTTGGTTCTGAGACCAAAAGGGAAGTCAACGGTGGCTTCCAAATTGATCTACAAGATCAAACATGTTGTTGATGGTAGCATAAAGATGTACATAAGCCTGATTTGTGACCAGAGGATTCTCCCAGCAAGAGGGAAAAGATTATGACGAAACACTTGCTCCAGTGGCCAGAAGAAGTGTACATAGAGCAGCCACAAGATACATGAGAAGGAATCTCATGTCTGCAAATTGAAGAAGGCCTTGTACCAGCCTAAGCAGGCACCCAGGGCAGGATATGCCAGACAGTTATTTTGATGAGCTTGGGGATGGTTGCCTCTTGATATTGGATGACCTCTTCCTAACATGGAATGATAAACTCATCACTGAGTGCAAAAGAAAGCTTGCATCAGAGTTCAAGATGAAAGACCTAGGTATGATGCATTATTTCTTGGGTCTAGAGGTGTGGCAGAAACCGGATGAGATTTTCTTGTGCCAAGGAAAATATGTTGTAGAGATTCGCAGTGATGGATTATAAAGCCATGCCTACACCAATGGTGACGAATCTGAAGTTATTGAGTGATACATCTTCAGAGACAGTGGATGCCACCATGTATAGACAGATGATTGGTTCGTTGTTGTACTTAACAAACACAAGGCCAGATATATGTTTTGCGATGAACACGTTGAGTCAATATATGGTCGAACCTAGAGGTGTTCACTTGATTGCAGCAAAACATGTGTTGAGGTACCTGAAAGGTACAATTGGCTATGGAATCAGATATGTTTCGGATCGTGAGATAAGCCTGCAAGGCTATACTGATTCAGATTGGGCCGGTAGTGTTGCAGACCAGAAGAGTACATCTCGATGTTGCTTCAGTTTGGGATCAACTCTGATCTCATGGTTCAACAGGAAGCAGACTAGTGTGGCGCCTAGTACGGCTGAGGCAGAGTATATAGCAGTGTGTTCAGCTAGCAGCGAAGCAATGTGGCTTCGAAAGCTGCTTGCAGGATTGTTTGATCTCGAGTTAGAGGTGACTTGTATCTGGTACGACAACCAAAGTTTAGTGAAGTTGTCAAAGAACCCGGTGTTTCATGACAAGTCCAAGCACATCGAGATCAAGTACCATTATATCTGAGATTTGGTGCAAAGGGGAGTTGTGAAGCTCTAGTATATTGGCACAGACGAGCAGATAGCAGATGTGTTGACCAAGCCTCTGTCAAGGGTGAAGGTTGAGTACTTCAGGGACAAGCTTGGCGTGGTCCAGAAGGACGTCCCTCGTAAAAGGGAGTGATGAGTCACATATGTGATTCTTGGGGCAGTAGCTTGCAGAGCGTGGGAGTAGTGGGTGGTCATTTACAGGTACGTTACTGACTGTGGCACCAGTCAGCATGACCTCGCACAAGGTCGACAGATGTCGAGCCTTCGGGGTTGGCGAGTTTCCCATCTTTTCAAGCTGGAGGGCCAACCTGTGTGGTTGGAGGTGTTTCCTAGCCTTGGGCTAGATGGGTAGTGTGTGCGCACTACATCACCTAACCCTCGTGGTTAGATGCCTAGTCACTGTGGGTTGGATGCCTAGTGTGCCAACCAAAAGAACTAGCTTTAGGCTAGTTGCCTAGTTCTACATAAGTGGTCGTTGATCCAGACTCCGTGTTAGTGAGCTGGATGACCCTATGTACATGAGTGGTCGTTGATCCAGACTCCATGTTAGTGAGTTGGATGACCCTATGTACATGAGTGATCGTTGATCCAGACTCCGTGTGAGTGAGCTGGATGATCCTATGTGAGAAATAGATGCCAGATTTTGTGTGAGCTAGCGAGTTGCAGTTGCCCAGACTCCGTTTGGATTGGGTAGTAGCGCAGTTCAGTGTAAACTGGCTTGACTGCATATTCCAGATTTTGTGTGAGCTGGATGGTTGCCTAGTTATGTGTGAGCTAGCTGAAAGCCCTGTAATGACATAAGGTCCAAGAGGACGATGAGACTGTGCCCACTAGAGAGACGCTACATGTGTTGATGAGGCCCCAAATGCATGACTGTGACATGACCATCAGATAGTCTGTGTGTGACTATGACAGAGCCTGTATGGCTATGATGGTGATACTTGAGACATGATTTGTTTGATCATGAGATAGCTTGTGTGGCTATGGTGATGCTACCTGCAGACTGGTCTGCAAGACCACGTGAGTCTTGCCCATGCCATGTGAGATGGATGGATGTGTTTGAGATCATTAAATGAAGAACATCTTAGTTAATACCTCCCTAGCCAAGAGGGAGTGTTGATGTTTTGGTAGTTGCAGGAGGTATTAACCTCCAAGTGTAACCTTTGTACTTAGAATAGAATATTTTGGCATTAAGAGAACCATTAAACAGATGTGTGAAAACCCTAGAAGAGAAGTCGGCCCAAGGAGAATAATAATAAAGAATTAGAAGTCCCTAGAAAGAGAAGTCGACCCCACCTAGAAAAGTCACATGACAGACTAGTATAAATAAAGGCAGGCGTTGGCTCATTTGACACACACTCACTCAGTCAAGGTGCAAGTTTGAGGAGCAGCAGTTGCAGCAGCTGCAGTGGTGACGCAGAAGGGGGGCGCAAGTTTGAGGAAGGTGACGCAGCAGTTGCAGTGGTGAAGTCTCTCCTTGCTCAGTCTTTCTCGTATCTCTCTCTTGTGCGTTTATCTTGGTGAAGGTACGCTCTATTGGTATTGTGTTGTTGTTGCAGCGGTGGTGTTTCTGGTTAGGGTTTATCTGTTGGGTCTAGTGTGGACTTGCCGGAATCATTCTATCTAAGAAAAGGTTATTGTGCTCGGGGGTGCCATTAGTGAATGCCTATGGTTGGGTGACAATGATGTGACATTGTCTATGGTTAAACGAGCATACCAAAATTTTAACAAATCTTGCTATCAAAGTACATTTCGATCTCATATTTTCATCAAGTTTTTGGATTCTATGTAAATATCTCCTCTATATCTTCATATTTGAGATCTATTCTTGTTATATTTATGTTATATTTGAGATATATTTAAGTTATTGATGGGATTTTACCAAGTAGTGGTAGTGTCCATTTGCAGCCCACGGATGTTACAATTGATATCAGAGAAGCAATTCTGCGAGAGTGGGAAGAAACAGGCCCATACATTGCAGAAGCCATAACTTTTGGCAGAGAGCTCCAATTAGGACCAGACAAGTGCCATTGGAATGTAGAGTCTAAGAGCATTTTGGAAAATGGTCACAATAGAAATTCTATTCAGTATCAAAAATGTTACAACTCATCAAAGTTGACATTTTGGAATTGTCAGCTTTCCAAAAGAAACAATTGCCCGACTTGTGGGAGGCATAACTCTTTGCTCGGACCTCTGATTCAAACGACTCAAAATGACTTTGGAAGAGCACCAAGAGAAGAAGCTACAGATAAAAATTCAACTCATTCAAAGCATTTTCATGAGGTTATTGAGGATTGAATTTGGGTCTTGAAAAGCCCTAGTTGTTGGAAAAGACAAAATCTAATAACTTGTGGTTTTATCTTAAATTTGACATATAGTAAGAAATTTTGGTTCAAACTCCCAACAAGTTATGGGTTACCAGGAAGAGAAGACTAAAAAGTGAATGAGAAAGGAAAATTCACATGTGTGAACCTTGTCTTTAAGCTAGATATACAATAATACAAGTGCAAGGAACCATTTAAAAGGAGTGTTATTGTCACTACAGACCCATCAGAAAAAGATAACTCCATCAATGTTGGATTGGCAAATCAGCCGCAAATTCCAACAGAAAATATCAATGAAGCACACATGTTGGGTGAGAAAACTTACATGCTTAATTATTTGAAACTCATAATGTACATGTATGTTTTACATTCCCAATTTTGTGTTACATCTATGAGTTATTTTGATGTCTTTCTAGGATCCTCGTGATTGGAATCATCATTAGGAACCTTTTCTTTTAATATGGAAAAGAAAAGAGAGACATCATTGTATAGTGAGAAAGGCACAAACCCTCCATCGACTCGAGAACCTAAAGAGGAACCTAAACAATGTTAGCTTCCAAGGTTACTCAGAAAGTGTTTACACCGTGTTTGGGGATGCTTCATGAGATTTGGGGAACATGGTGCATGATCATCCCTTGGATGGTCCATGATCAATTTGCACATGAGAGATGGTCTGTGATGGATTTGCACATTTGAGATGGATGGTCCATGATGGATTTGCACATGAGAAATGGTCTATGATGGATTTGCACCTCTGAGATGGCTTACTAAGTGGTTGCTTGACCTTCGTTGCGTTTGCATGATATTCTTCCCTAGAGCATTGGAGATCTTCATACAACTTGGTAACGTTCTGCGTGATGGCCATATGGAGATGGTTATTTGCTTGGAAAACACCTTGCATAGGAGGAGGAGAGTTTTGCATCTTGGAGTATGGCATTGGGCCCTAGATAGCATGGGGTAGTTTGGATGCTTACATGGAGTCTTAGAGATGACTCAAGGACGCATCAATTGTGACAGTGTTCATGCAAGGGGAGTGGACCTAGTGGAGTACATGGCTTAGTAGGTTCGTTGGAGTCTTTGGAGGCTTGTAGGAGGAGCATTGGACACACCTCATGGAGCGCCCTTGCATTTGGAGCCTTGCTTGTGGACAACATCACCTTGGAGCTTGACATGTTTACCCTTAGAGTGTAGCACACCACATGTGTGAGCCTGTTAAGTTTTGAGCTTGATTTAATACTGTAAGTACTTCTTTAAATTCTGACTGTACTTTGAATTTAGTTTAACATCATTCATAAACCAGAACAGCAATACTCGTAAGAATTTACCAGCATGCAAGATCACAACACATGTACCTTGGGGAAACCCTATACAGGGAGAAAAAACCCAACAAACAATCTCCTTTTATTGCATTAATAAAGTATGATCACTTACAAAATATCCACCATGAATACTCTGCTCTTAAAGAGTTTGCCAAGTTGACTCTAACCTGACTATGTAACTAAGAGACCTTGCTGATATATAATCTCCTATTACAGACCAGCACTGAAGATGTATCTTTGTTACCTTCAATGACCGATATACGCTGCCTCTTATGGACTGTTACGCTGCCTCTTATGGTCTGATATACCAGCACTGATATGGACTGTTACGCTGCCTCTTATGGTCTGATATACCAGCACTGATATGGATTGTTACGCTGCCTCTTATGGTTTGATATACCAGCACTGATATCGACTGTTATATGCGCCTTCTTAAGGACTGATATACCACTCTGCTTCGTCACCCATACGTAGCATAACAATTGTATAGAAAGAGGGTCGACCTCTTGCTTATATATGAGTGGAGAGTAGAGAGGAGAGGGCTCGAATTAGAGGCATGAATGCATGCTTGTCATAACTCAACTTTACACTTTAGTTCAAAATTAGAACTTGACTTTAAACTTCAGTTACAACTCGCCCTTGACATGGCACTGCATGTTATGCCAACTCAACAATTGACTCGACCTTGACTGGACATGCATGTGAACTACTCAACATGCACATGACATGCATGCATGCAATGCATGTCATGCAACAAGACATGCATGCAATATCCAACATGTAACATGCATGCATGCAACATGCATACATGCAACATGCAACTAAAACTTGACAACTTTGACTTTGACCTAGACATGCAATTTTGACTTTTACAACTCGACTCTTTACAAGGCAATTCAAATTTCTTCATGGTGGATAATGTCACACGTGCCAATGCACTAAATCAATACATTTACATCATTTGCAATATCAGGAAGATTGTTTGTTTCTAGCTCATAGGAATTTTACGTTCAACCTAACTTTTGTTAGATGCCTTGACTTTTGCTCATGGCTCACAAGGCTTGACTAGGCTCACAGAGGTTGTACGTTCCCACTGACATTTGCACTAGTCTGTCTATGCTCACAGAGGTTGTACGTTCCCCCTAACTTTTGCACTAGATTGTCTATGCTCACAGACGTTGTACGTTCCCCCTGACTTTTGCATTAAACTTACATCTTGACTTTTGTCTTAGACTTACAAGGCTTCTACCTTTCCCTTGGATTGGATCACAAGATCATAAAGCATCTCGTTCATCCTGACTTTTGGTTTGACTCACAGAGGTTGTATGTTCCCCCCGGCTTTTGTCAATACCTCACAAGACTGGTTGATTCTCCAAATCTCCCTGGCTAGCCTCAGGGTGGCCCATATGGCCTCTCATTGGAGAATAACTATTGATGTTGCCAAATTTAACAGAGCCTACATGTGTTATGTTGATGATTATAGCTCGAACAGGTGCTTCTGCATAGGCTAGGTGTCGAGCATGCAAAAGATGTCCAAAGCCTCTCTAGGTACTTGCTTAATTTATTAAGTAAGCGACTTTTATGTTTCTTTCCTAAGTTTGACTTAGGAAAAGCACATTAATTAATTTAATTAATTAATGTTGGCTATTTGCTAAGGTTTTGTTGGACAACTAAGAGGGGGGGGTGAATTAGTTGTTATTGTGCTTAAAAAATTATGCCCATTTTAAACTCTTTACAGAACACTCAATGACGATCACAATAATGCAGGGAAGTAAGCAATAGAATATTCAACATCAATCACACACATGAAATATATAGAGACAGATATTTCCTGACGAAACCCATAAAGGGAAAAACCTCTTCTTCTTGATATGATAAGTAATCTTTATTTTCTATACATTATCATTCTTGGGAGCTCCAACTCCTCTTGAGGCTACAACCTCTGTTTTACAAGCTGCAACTTGCTAAAAGCACCAACTCTCCGGTTTCTCTAGCACCCACTAGAAGAAAGCACCAACTTCCAGTTACACAGGCACCAACCTGTATAACACAGAACAATAGTTCTTCCTTGCACCACCCTGCCACCCTGGTTTTTCTGGCTACAACCAGATGGAAGCTACAACTCCCTGTGTTCAAGCACCCACTTGAAACTCTGAGGACAATTGTCCTCCCTAGCACCTCCGTACCACCCTGAATATAAAAACTTTGTTCCTGAAACTTATTACAGTGATACAGTATTTATCAATGGCTTACCAGTCTCATCACTGTTCTGCTACACTACTCTGCGCTGCCTGCATCAGTGTCTTCCTGCACGCATCTCTTGTGCTTTCTGTTCTTCTGCCTTTGTCTCTGCATGTGCACCTCAGTTTTCTCTTCCTCTCTCAGATAAGCATTTTTGTTCTGTCTCTTTCTTTTGCGCTTTATGCTCTGTGTATTATTTCCATTCAATGCGCTACGCCTCTTCTGTGCGTTTCAACTCTTGCTCACAACATGCTTCTACCCGCATGAATAACTCTTAACAAAAGCAACCATCTCTTCTCTGTTCTGTGCATATTTATCATGCCAAGTCCTCTGCCAGGGCATACACTCAACTCTTCGTCCTCTCTGGCAATCATCCTGAGTCTGTTCTTCATCAGTGGTCGTTATCCTGAGATTCTTCGGCTTCTTTGGCAGTTACAGTCTTCGACGCATTTCAATCTGACAATTGTCTAAATGATGAATCTTCACTTCATTTCAAGACTCTTCAGCTCCTCTGGCGATCACACTCAAGCTTGTCGAATTCTCTGGCAGATATTGTTGAAATAATGTAATTGCAAAGTGTATTCTTATTATTATTTGATATATTATTCATTGGATCAATCCCCATTGTGGATTGATCATGTCGGCTATTGTAAAAGGACCAAATCCCCTTTTGCGGATTGGTCATAATGTAATTGTAATAGGCAAAAGAAGAAGTCAGCCCCAGAATATATTTAAGAGGCCCCATAATATAATAAAGGTGGTTATAACCACCTAGTTTGAGAAGTCGGCCCTACCAGTGAAGAGACACTTCACACGTGTCAGATTTGTATAAATAAGGAGGCTAGCGCCTCACTTGCTCATTAAGAGACGAGTTTCGGAATTGCAGTTGGAGAAGAGAGAGAGAGAGTAGTGCATCTTTGGGAGAGGATCCTCTGTATTAGCTTGAGTTATCTCTTGGCATTGTATTGGCTATCTATAATAAGGAAGTTTTGTTGGGTTTTCTTCCCCTAGAGGGTTTCCCAGGATAAATGTTATGTCTCTTGTGATTGTGTATTTCTCAGTGATCTTGTGTTATGCTATTGTTATCTATTGAAATGCAAAGAACTATAATAATGGCTTAAACATTAACATGGTATCAAAGCCAAGCTGAAGAGAGCATCTTTCACAAGAGAAAGTGAAAAACGTCACTGTTGTCGTACATGCAAATTAGGGCTTTTTGTTGGTGAGGTATTTCAGCCCTAAAACCATCTAGAAAAGTGCACCCTCCCCCAAAGATCATTTTGGCACATTCAATGCACCTTTTCAGTGGCTAGATCTCCCAGAAAGTGAAACCCTAGTTTCACAAAGTACCAAAAAACCAAAGTACCAGAAGTACCAGCAAACCAGAAGCACCAGTCCAGAAATCCACAGATCAAGTTTGAGGGGGTAAAAGTTGGATTTTCATAAATCTGACTGCACCAACTAACTCGCCTCAGCTCAGCGCATCTATCCCCTGGATCAGAATTTCAAAATTTGAAGTTTGAAAAATTAGGGTTTCCTCATAAAACCCTAAGTTGCAGTTGCAGCTACAGTCTCAGAACCAGTTGCAGTATCAGTTTCAATTGCAACAGTAGTACCAGTCGCAGTCACCCTTGAAGTTCTTAAGAGTTGGTAATGATTACCGCTGCTGCAAATGGAGACACTACCTGCAAATGCTATCAAAGATATGTACTCACATATGTTTAAATGGTTAAACTTTAAAGAGTATTTGCAGGAGAAGGGATCTCTTGCCATAGA
>JASDQU011102758.1:11315-30447 GCA_032191745.1 Picea mariana
GATCCAATTCAACATAGGCCCTTTTATCCATGGAAAGCCACACCAATTCCAAGAAGGATTCAGAGTCCCCCAAATTCCTATTTATTATTATCATTTTGGTCTCTATCCCTAATAATAGTTTTTTTATTCCTAATTATTTCCCATTTTCCTTCTTTCTGGTCTTCTTTTACCTTTTGAACTTCCTTCCTTAATTCAACTTGATCTTCTCTAATGGGGTTTTCATTTATAAATATTCTTAACCTTTTTAAGCTTAGAGTTTTACTGAGTATGCCATATTTATGGTCATCATATCTTACCTTAACATGAATCAACCTATTTTTATGTTCAATTATTTTTCCCAATCTCTTTGCTTCTATGAGGCAAGTTGTTTAAATTTGTGATTTATTTTTTAGTTCTTCTTTGACTGTTGCTTGTGTCTCCTCGTCTTTCTGCTCTTTTGTAATAAAATTATAAGGTTCAAGGATCTTTTGTTATGTTCATGGTCTAAATTTATGAGGTTATTCATTTCCTCTTTAATGAGTTTGATATAAAATTTACTTTCTAAACTATTCAGGACTAAATTGTCGATTATGTTTTCTTCTAGATATTTAATCGTGTCCCTCAAATCAAAATTTTCTTCGACCTTTCATTCTTGGGTTGATTGTTTCTTTTCTTGGATTTGTTTTTCCATTTATTGTAATCTAACCTCGATTTTCTACAACCAAGTATCCAATCCTAATATTCTATTGTCTATCTATGTCTAAATCTTGTTTTCTAAGGATCTAAACTTATTATCAAGCATTTCTTCTAACTTTGTTTGAAGTTTGGATTCACTCTCTTCTCTATGTTTTTCTAATGATTCTATATGTTCATAAAGATTATATAGTGTTACTTTGCTAGGCCTCCCCTTGAGAGGTTTTGGTATATGTGGTGAATTACTCATGTTGGAAAGTAAATGAAATAAACAAGAATTACATAAGGAACTTGTACACCTAATTCATCACAGGGTTTGAATGGTAGCAAAAACAAAACTTGATTAAATCACCACATACCATTATTAAATCATTGTAGACCACCAAGTTTTATGCATACTTCCTTTCTCACTCAAGTTTATGTTTCATGGTACTTTTATCACCATAGTCCACACATCCTCATATCACTAAAGTCTAGTTGAATTAAATCATGGATCTTGAATCACCACTTATCTTCTTGAATTATCGAGCTTGAATTAGGCACTCATCTTCTTGTATTACTGAGATTGAATTACTACATGAATATTGAATTACCACAATTTTCTTGAATTAAATCATCGTTTTCGACAACAAATGTATTTGAACAGAGGATGAACACCTTCAGTAACCACTCACACAACCAGATCAAAGATCAACACACCGATGTTTTGACATGGTAAAACCCCTACAGGGAAACATCCATGTCCCCAGCCAATGTGGCCACTTGGAGCAATTTATTAATGCAAAAGAAAATATTATAGAGATATTTACAAGAGATTTTCTCACAATCGATCATCGGCAAATGAACCTACATTCTCTTTAAATAGAGAACATGGACCAATTGGGTGCTAAGCCACGAATCAATGTCGTTGTTAAGATTGAGGAGAACATGAACTGTCAAATCACTCTATGTCGGGAACATATCATGACCATCATATTTCCTAACTACATATTCATACTAATGCATACTAAAGAAACACACTTTTACATAATGACACATTAGACCTAAGTTGATCTTAACTAACTCCTAAGTGTCTAAATATCCTAGCACACTGAGATTGAATTACCTTGAATTATTACCCGTTCTCGTGAATTACTAAGCTTGAATTAAATAACTAAGCTTGAATTGAATTATATCATTGAGATTGAATTGAATTATATCATTGAGATTGAATTGAATTATCGATATTGAATTATTTATCACTACTCGTATGTTTGAATTAAATAATTGAGATTGAATCATCACCATGATATTCATTTACCACAATCTTCTTGAACTAAATCATTGATCTTGAATTACCAGAAACCTAGATCATCGCAATATACTTGAATTAAATCATCGAGCTTGAATTACCACAATCACAATGAAGCTTAAATTTGTAGAGTACTATTTTTTGTTATTTATTTTAATAAAATTATTCCTTACATCTATTAATAAAAGCATGGATTCCTCTTGACCATGAGGTTAAACTACAACCAGGGGTAGTATCCAGTTTCATGTATGGGACTAAGACTAGATGTTACTTAAAGGCACATGATGTAATACCCAAGGATGAGCCCCTGTTGTAATTATGAATGTAACATTTTTTGTAGGTTGGTGAGCCAAGTAATTATAAGCTAGTAGGCTTATGTGTTTATTAGGCCGAAGAGCCTAGATATTAAAGGTTAGGAGTTTGTTCTATACATGTAAATATTCATATTATTAATATAACAACATCGTTGTGTGTAGACCGACCACAAAGAAAGAGTTATGGGGGACTAATCTCCACTAGGATGGGTAAGGGAAGGGGGATGAGAGGCTAGGAGAAAGGGGATAAGATTGAAGGCTTAACCCAAGGGAATATTATAATATATTTCCTGAAAATAATAAAGTTGGGAAATAATCCCTAATATCCTAAGTTCCTTTGGGAAAAGGGAACGAACTCCAAGTGGAGAGGGACATGCTTCATGAGCGCCATGTGTCAGCCCAACCACATGAAAATATAAGTTGGAATTATTACTGTTTTTGGGCCTTTTTTCCATTTTTCACCAGCACACCCAACAAGCACACGGGAACTCTGGAACACCATTGTTGAAATTCCCCAATCACATGAACCTCTGCAACAAGCCTGAATTGATACCCTTGCTGCACTTGTACCCTACGGTTGCCTGCGTATTGTTCCGTCATTACTATTCTCACGTCCATTTTTTGTTTTTACCATCACCATGCTCGTGTGTTGAGGAGCGGGAGTGAAGAAGCGAGTTGTCAGGCCCGTATATAGAAGAGGCGGGTTGTCAGGCCTATTATGAGAAACTCTCTCCAGGTAAGAGAGTGTGCTGAGGAAGTGAGTTCTCTTGGAGGGAGTCTAGTAGTATATTTAGAGCTCTGAGAATTCCTGATCCGACCTACTATTGAAGCCCCAGAAAGGGAGGTGAAGCAGTCGATGTACTGTGGGACAGTGAAGGTGTATACTCCTGTGGTGGGACATGCATGTGGGGAATGAGAGTCTGTGAGTTGTGGGCATAAGTGGCTCCTTTGAGGAAATCCTTCATGTTTTACTGTGCAACTTCCTATTGTCACTGCCTAGCCTAGGAATCCCTTGCTCGGTGGAGTTTAGTCCCATCTCGGGGGTGACCCACTGCTGAGAGTGATGAGCAACGTGGTCTAAGGTTGGGAGGTTTGTGGAAGGTCTTCACGCAGTTGGTGTATTTCAATTAAGAGATAAGTATATTTTATGTGCTTAATGGTTAAATGATGTATTTAAGTGCATGCATGTGATTCTTGTAATAATATCATGCTTTTCGCTGCATGAATGTTTCCATATTATCTCTTTCATTTCCTGATAAGTTTATATGTGATATTTCTGCAAAAGAGCTATGTTTGAGATAGCGTGCCTCGGCCTGGGAGGTCGGGGATGTTACAAAACGGTATCAGAGCATTATTTGAAGTAACATGGCTCAGCCTAGGAGGTCGGGGATGTTACAAAATGGTATTAGAGCATTTTCTGGAGTAGCATGGCCCAACCTGGGTGGCCGAGGATGTTATAAAATGGTATCAAAGCCATGGTTTCAATGTTGAGCCTGGATGGGCCATGCTAGTGGAAGTTGAAGCAAAAGTTTTGGAAAGGAATTGTTGTCGAAATGGATAAAATTCAAGTTCAGAGCCCATGGGTGCCAAGAGAATACCTTGATCGTGTCATGAAGCTCAGGAGGTATAACGGTTTATGGAATGGCAACAGAGAAAGAAGCCACAACAACTGTTGTGTTGGGCCACAAGGTTTAAATTTGGGGCGTAAGATCTACGCAGGGGAAAGACCAACTTTTTCCAGTTGTCAGATACTGAAAAAGGTGCATGAGAGTTAACCTCCAAGTCCTTTGGACTTCAGTGAATTCTATGTGTTATAGAGAAAAAAGGGTTGAAGCCTGAAGTTCCGAAGTCTCGGAGGGGATCTAGACCGCAGATATGGAGAGAGGTGTTTACCGTTGGATTTGACCAAGGATAGATTAGAGTTGTTAGATCAATCCAAGAGCAGAAGGTAAGGAACAGCGGTGAAAAAAAATCTCAGTCGTCAGATTTGCGCGTGGTTGGTTGTGAGTCGTAGATCTCACAGCCGTTCGGAAATTCTGCATTCGGGAGAAACAAAGTGTGATAAGGAGAAAACTCCCTAAGTCCCGAAGTCTGGATTTAATCTGGACTGTTCATCAAAATAAACACGTGTTGGCAGATTGGCTTGTTCAGGAATTCGACATTCAGGAGAAACAAAGTGTGCTAAGGTGAAAACTCTTGAAGTCCTGAAGTCCGGAGTTAATCCGAACCGTTCGTCAAAAGAAACACGTGTTGACAGATTGGCTTGTTCGGGAATTCGACATTTGGGAGAAACAAAGTGTGTTAAGGAGAAAACTCCTAAAGTCCCGAAGTCCCGAGTTCATCTGGACCGTTCATAAAAGGAGACGTGTGTCAGAAGATCAACTTATTCAGAGTTCGACATTCGAGAGAATTGGAGTGTGCAAGTGTAAAATCTTTCGAAACCCGAAGTCCTGAAGTGACATGGCCTACTGGCATCACCAGGGATGACGTGGACACATGGGATGTGTGTCACATGTTAGTGAGTTAAGAACCTTTGGAAGATAGAAATTCTAGTTAGAACGTGACATGTGACACCCATCATATTGGGCCACGTTTCTTCTTCTAGTATTTCACCACGTGGCACTCCTCTCGAGCATGGGTATTGGGGCCCTTGATGAATACATAAAGCAGTTAAAACTTTGGAGAATAATTTAACTAGACCGGGCCCACGATAACTTGACCCCAGTAGACGCGTGGCGCCATATCGTGAAATCTGGAGGCTTGGTACTCCGAAGGAAAGGTGTTACAATTAGCATTGAGTAGAGAACTCCTGAAGGTCAGAGTTTATCTCCATCATTGGTCACAGGGGACACGTGGCGTCATATCCCAAGGTCCGGGGACTTGACACTCTCGAAGAAATGGTTCATGATTGAGTGGGAGGAAGAAATCCTCCGAAGTCTCGGAACCCTGAAGCTCCGAAGTCCCGTAGCCAGGAAGTCCCGAAGCAGCGAATGTGATGTGGAATGATGATGTCACCTCAATGGCGTGGATCTCCCCTAGGCATTCTAGGTGTCATATGACTTTGTACTTGGAAACAACTGCAATAGTCTGAAGACTTGGCACTCCAGAAGGATTGAGAGTATGGACAGTCCAGAACTCCCGAAGCTCGGAGTTCTATGGTAAATATCGGCCATTGGGTGTTGGGGATATGAGGACTGTTGATCCACCCCACTTTGTGAGTTCGCCAATGCGACACTCTGGGATATTTGTTGGGATGTTCTTTGGAAACCATCGAAGCCCAGAGTCCCGGATCTCCTATCCACCGTAGACATGAACAGGGAATGTGGACCGTAGATCCACCGTCCTTCGTGAGTTCACCAGTTCAATGTTCTGGGATGTTTGTGATGTGTTAAAAGGGAAACCTCTGAAGCTCTGAAGCCCCAAAGTTTCAAGGCTTCGGATAAGCACCCAACTATTAGCACTTGGTCACAATCGTGGTCACATGTGAATTAAGGGCTGAAGAAAAAGGGGGTATCACCCGAAAGTGAATTGTAGAATAGAAAAGGGTTTGGAGATAGATCCGTGGGGATTCTTCATCAAACAAAGACCCGCAAAAAATGGAGTTTGATATTCTTTTGTTGAATCAAATTGTTTAAGTTATTCTGGAAAATTATTAAGTCTAATAGCCTGACAAAATTCGATTGACTGCACATTTTGTTGAGTTAACAATTGTCAGAACCGAACCAAATTGTTACATAGTGTAGATAAATGGAGGAGGCATAGGACGCTTATAGTCCGGAGGATGAAGTTAGAGGAACGGATGTCCATTTTGGAGTTGAAGGAACAAACTCCAATGGACATGGAGAAGAAATAGATAAAGTCGTGAGTATGATGAAAATCATTAAAAAAATTTAAGAAATGTCCAAATTCACTAGGCATATAACAAAAGTCTTAAGAAATCCAAGCGACAACAGGAAGACTTCAATATGAAGTTAATGCGGAGCCTGGAGAGAATTTAAAAGAAGTTGGATAAGGAAAGTGGATCCAACAAATCAGGGAGCCACATGTCCCCTTATGTGGAAAGAAGAGAAAGAAGTGGTAACATACATCACCAACACTCCCAAAGGCATTCCAAAAGGAGGCCACACAATGGTTCAAGTCCATCTCCTACCAGAAAGCATAGGAGATATGAAGTGGATAAATTGAAGGGTGAAATGAATAAGATCAAACCTCCTACTTTTGATGGAGAGGACCAAAAAGATGAAGAAGCTGAGACACGGCCACTTGGCATGAAGAAATATTTCCAATTGCATAATTATTCCTCTCATGCAGAAGGAAGAATTGCAATCTATCAGCTGAAAGGAAAGACATCCATGTGGTGGGATCAACTTTTGCAAGTGCAGCACATCAAAGAGAAGGATGTCACATGGAAGGAATTCAAGAAACATTTTGAAAAGAAGTACTTAACCAAGAGATACTATGACAAGAAGATGAAAGAGTTCTTTGAACTTAAATTGGGAAACATGACTATAGATGAATATGAAAGGATATTTATAGAATTTTTGAAGTATGTCCCTTTCATTAAGGATGAGACAGTCAAGATCCAAATATATCTGAGTGGGCTGCCATCTTTTATCAATGACAAAATCCAGTATGATGATCCTAAAACTATGGAAGAAACCATAAGGAAGGAAAAATGTTTATATGATCAACATAGGGGAAAGGCTACTTTCCAAAGAGCTTGGGAAGACAAGAGGAAGTTTAAGAAGGAGCAGAGGCAGAAGGCGAGCAAGCCACCATTTTTCATAAATATTCCTCAAGGAAAGCCATCTTTGAGGGAGCCCAGGATGGCTGAAGTAGGTGGGCAAAGGCCAAGGCAGACACCTATGCAATTTTGGGGTTGTAATGGAGATCATAAGTATATATATTCCCCTCACATAAAGGAGAAGGTGAGAGTTGTTCACAATATTCAGCAAGCAGAAACAATGGAGGACATGGGCAGAAGAGTACCAAGAATCTATGCAGCCCTGGACAACAAGCAAGCCGAGTTTCAATCACACATGATTGAAGTCAAAGGTATGATCAATAACCATGCCTTTACTATTTTAATTGATTCAGGGGCTAGTCATAGCTATATAGATCCTAAGGTAGTGGAAATATTTCAATTACTAAGAAGCAAGCATGGGAAATCTTGGCTGGTGCAGCTGGCTATAGGAGCCAAGAGAAAGGTTGTTGAGTTGGTTAAATCATGTCTAGTAGGCATGAATGGACTGAGTACCAAGGCAGATTTGAACATCTTGCCTTTGGGATCATATGATTTCCTAATTGGTATGGATTGGTTGGACCAACACCATGCCATATTAGATTGTCATAATAAGGCATTCACTTTCTTGGATGAGGAAGGAAATCAGAGAGCAATCTAAGGAATTCCCAAGGAAATTTTTGTCCGAGAAATCTCAACAATGTAGCTAAACAAGTGTTACATGAAGGGCTACCAAATATTTGCAGCCCATATGGATGAAGCACCTAAGGGTAAGGTGCCAAAATTGGAGGATCATGCAGTCTTGAAATATTTTGAAGATGTGTTCAAGGAGATACCAGGGCCACCTCCAAAGAGAGATATTGATTTCTCTATAAATCTGATGCCTAGGGTAGCTCTAGTATCAAAGACTCCCTACCGGATGAGAACACCAGAACTAAAAGAAATGCAAATGCATCTTGAAGAAATTTTAAAGAACGGGTACATACACCCAAGTGTGTCACCTTGGGGTACCCCAGTGTTATTTGTGAAGAAGAAAGATAGGATCTTGAGATTGTGCATTGACTTCAGGCAGTTAAATAAAGTAACTATAAAGAACAAGTATCCTCTACCAAGGATTGATGATCTCTTCAATCAGTTGAAGGATATTTTCAAAGATAGATCTCATGTCAAGATACCATCAAGTAAGGATTAAACATGAAGACATCAGTAAGACCACCTTCAGGACAAGGTATGGTCATTATGAGTTCACAGTGGTTCCATTTGGGTTATCAAATGCACCAGCTATTTCATGTGCTTAATGAATGGTGTTTTCCGAGAATATTTAGACAAGTTTGTCATTGTCTTTTTGGATGAAATCCTTGTATATTCCAAGACAAAGGAAGATCACGAGAAACACTTGAGGATGGTGTTACAGGTGCTAAGAGAGCACCAACTGTTTGCTAAGTTGAGCAAGTGCTCATTTTTCCAAAATCGAATCCACTATTTGGGACATATAATATCTGAAGAGGGAATAACAGTAGACCCTGAAAAGATTGAAGTCGTTAAATGGTGGGACACACCTAAGAGTGTGATAGAAGTCAGATCCTTCATGGGTCTAGATGGCTACTACAGGAGATTCATTGCATGATTTTCGAGGATTGCTCACCCAAACACTTCCTTGCAAAGAAAAGAGGTAAAATTTCAATGGACATAAGAATGTGAAAAGAGCTTCCAACAATTGAAGCAATTATTAACCAGTGCTCCAATTCTAAAGATTGCAAATTTGGATGAGGAATTCGTGGTTTTCACAGATGCATGCAAAGAGGACTGGGTGGAGTCATCAGATAGAATGGGTTTGTGATATATTTTGAATCTAGCAAATTGAAAGAGCATGAAAGGCTCTACGCCACTCACAATTTGGGGTTGGAAGCCATAGTACACACCTTAAAGAAATGGACACACTACCTCATGGGAAAGAGGTTTGAGCTGAGAATAGACAATAATGGTCTGAAATATTTGTTTGATCAGCCTACTTTAAATTCCAGGCAGAGCAGATGGTTGGAATTCCTCTGTGAGTATTACTTTGATATCAAGCACATCAAAGGAAAGGAGAACAAAGTGGTTGATGCACTCAGTAGGAGAGTGCATGAACTACATGCTACAACCATCAGCATGTATCAAATTGATCTTAAAGAAAAAAAATTGGAAGCTGCAAAGGTAGATTTGCAGTACATGGAAATGGTAACAAAGTTACAACAAGGTAAGATGCTACAGAAAAGAGAAGATTATAGATTGAAAGTTGATGGAATAATCATGTACAGGAAAACAAATTATGTACCCAGTTCTCATGAATTGAGGAGTACGATCTTGAAAGAGATGCATAATGTGCCTTATGCTGGGCACCTTGGATATCAAAAAATAGTGGCAGTAATCAAGATCCATTACTATTGACTAGGCATGAAGAAAGAAATTGCAGAATACATCGCCAAATGTATGGAGTGTCAAAGGGTCAAAGCTAAGCATAGACACCCAGTTGGGTTGCTACAACCATTACCTATCCCTGAGTGGAAGTGGAAAGTGGTATCAATGGATTTCATCATAGGATTAACCAGAAAAAACAAGCAATATGATTCCATCATGGTGGTGGTGGATAAGCTTACGAAACATTCCCATTTTATTCCATTGAAGACTACTCACAAGGAAACTAATGTTGTTGATATTTATATGAGGGAAGTATCACAATTGCACAGTATTCCCAAGACAATTGTGTCTGACAGAGACCCAAAATTTGCCTCGAAATTTTGGAGATGATTATTCAAGGGGCTCGGAACGAGCCTGAACTTCAGGACAACCTATCATCCTGAGTCTGATGGACAGACAAAACGAGTAAATAAAGTGATAGAAGATATGTTAAGAATGTATTTGATGGACAAACCATCCATATGGGAAGACTACCTACACTTGGTAGAGTTTTCTTACAACAATGGGTACCAAGCATCATTGAATATGAGCCCATTTGAGGCACTTTATGGAAGAAAGTGCAACACACCAATAAGATGGGACAACCCAGATGATAGAGAAATAATTGGGCCAGAGTTGCTCAGGGAAATGGAAGAGAAAGTGTTAAAGATAAAGAAGAATTAGAAGGTTTCCCAAGACAAGTAGAAAAGCTATTCTGACAAAGGCAGAACCCATAGGGAGTTTAAAGTGAGTGATCATGTTTTCTTGAAGGTGAAAGCCAACATAAGTTCCCTGAAGTTGGGAAACTGTTCCAAGTTGGCATCCAGATATTGTGGACCATTTGAAATTCTAGAAAGGATTGGACCAGTAGCTTATATGATTTCATTGCCTACATGCATGACTATTCATAATGTATTTTATGTCTCATTTCTCAAGAAATATATACCTGATGCTAGTCATGTGATTGATTGGAATGTTATTCAGTTGGAGCAAGAAGATGCTTTACAAGTGCATCCGATGCGCATACTGGACCGAAAAAGAAAGTAGCTTTGGAATCGAACCATAAGGCTTGTAAAGGTCCATTGGACCTGGTACGGTCTTGAGGATGTAACATGGGAGCATGAAGATGCTATGCGGGTAGAATACCCACAAATTTTTGAAGATTTTGGAAATCTTGTTGATGTTGTGTAATTAAGTTTCACTAAGGACAGTGCAAAAATAAGGGGAGGGGATTGTAATACCCAAGGAAGAGCCTCGATTGTAATTATGAATGTAACATTTTTTGTAGGCCGGTGAGCCAAGTAATTATAAGTTGGTAGGCTTATGTGTTTATTAGGCCGGAGAGCCTAGATGTTAAAGGCCAAGAGCCTGTTTTGTACATGTAAATATTCATATTATTAGTATAACAAAATCATTCCGTGTAGACCGACCACGAAGAAAGAGTTATGGGGAACTAAGCTCCACTAGGCTGGGTAAGGGAAGGGGGTTGAGAGGATAGGCGAAAGGGGCTAAGCTTGAAGGCTTAACCCAAGGGAATATTATAATGTATTTCCTGAAAATAATAAAGTTGGGAAATAAACCCTGATATCCTAAGTTCCTTTGGGAAAAGGGAATGAAATCCAAGTGGAGAGGGACGCCCTTCATGAGCGCCATGTGTCAGCCCGGGCACATGCAAATATAAGTGGGACTTCTTACTGTTTTTGGGCCTTTTTTCCATTTTGCACCAACGCACCCAACAAGCACACGGGAACCCTGGAATGCCATTGTTGAAATTCCCCAACCACATGAACCTATGCAACAAGCCCGAATTGATACCCTTGTTTCACTTGTACCCTACGGGTTGACTGCGTATTGTTCCATCATTACCGTTCCCACATCCAATTTTTGTTTTTTCCATCACTATGATCATGTGTTGAGGAGAGGGAGGGAAGAAGCGAGTTGTCAGGCCCGTAGATAGAAGAAGAAGGTTGTCAGGACTGTGAGAAACTCTCTCCAGGTGAGAGAGTGTGCTAAGGAAGTGATTTCTCTTTGAGGGAGTCCAGTAGCACCTACAGAGCTCTGATAATTCTTGATCCAATCTGTTGTTGAAGCGTTGAAAAGGGAGGTGAAGCAGTCGATGGACTATGGGATAGTGAAGGTCTATACTCCTAGGGTGGGACAGGAATGTGGGGAATGAGAGTCTATGAGTTGTGGGCGTAGGTGGATCCTTGGAGGAAATCCTTCTTGTTTGACTGTGCAACTTCATGTTGTCCCTGCCTAGCCTAGAAATCCCTTGCCCAATGGATTTTAGTCCCAGCTCAGTGGTGAACCACTGTTGAGAGTGATGAGCAGTGTAGTCTAAGGCTGGGAGGTTCATGGAAGGTTTGCACGCAGTTGGTGTAATTAAATTAATAGATAAGTATATTTCTTGTGCTTAATGGTTAAATGATGTATTTAAGTGCATGTCTATGATTCTTGTAATAATATCATGTGTTTCACTACATGTATGTTTCCATATTATATCTTTCATTTCTTGTTAAGTTTATATGTGAATATTTCCGCAAAATAGCTATGTCTGAGGTAGCGTGCCTCGGCCTAGGAGGCCGTGGATGTTACAAAATGGTATCAAAGTGTTATCTAGAGTAGCATGGCTCGGCCTGCGAGGCCGGGAATGTTACAAAATGGTATCAAAGCATTTTCTAGAGTAGCATAGCCCGGCCTATAGCATCAATGATGACAGTATGAGATACTAACCTTCTTACATATACAATCTAGGTTGAAATGACCTTTTAGTCTCGGAGTGTGACCTAAAACTACTTTTGATTGGCTAAGAGCTCATCTTCCTAGACATAAGGAGATATGTTAATGACCCAAGACCCAGAGGCATGTAGTAGGAATGGAATTTTTCCCTCCTAAGGACCACTAGTAGGTTATTTTAGGTGGCTAAGATTTTCCTACACATGATGTTGTTGCACGTCATGGTCTTGATATTCAATTGAGGCTAGGTTGGTAGCCTTGAGTATTGTAGGATTTTTCCTTCTTTGAAATAAAACATGGATAGAGAATTTGATTAAAAAAATCACATTTATTAGAGTAGCCACCATGAACAAAAGAAATAAGAGTTAATACAACTAACACCCAAAGTAAATCAAATTGATCCTAGAATTATCGATATCATGAACTAGACTAGAACTCACTAGAAAATTGGATTGCAAAAACAATAACTAAAAAATCCATAAAATATTCACATTTTAATTAAAAAAAACATGTATTCATGTAGAACAATGTAAATCCAAACCATTAGACACTAAATATGCAAAGTATGATAGTGTATATAACATGAAAAATTATATATGGAAGAGATGAGGTGAATCTAGTGGATTGGTTAGAGCTTAGGGTTTCAAGGTTGAGGTTTTCCAATGGCCCTTGATGGTGGCCTCTGACATAGCATTGTTTTTTATGGGTATCTTTGCAAATGAAAGATAAACCTTTCATCTCTGTGGTGGTTTTATCCCCTAGATCTCGAGATCTATCCATGATAAATTTGGGGTTTTGGGGCATGAAGGTGGACTGTTCAATTTTGGGGTTTGAGGATGTTTTGCTCCCTCTTCTGCATGTCTCCCTTCCACACCTTCTCATTCAAGGGTGGCTCTTCTTTGTAATATTTTCTAGATCACTTTATCTAAGATGACTACTTATGATAAACATAGTTTGTGGTCAAATTTGAGGGTTTTAATTCCATGGTCTTGTATTGGATTTTGGTTGTTCATTGTGACTCTTCTCCAACACTTGTTTCTCCTTAGCCTACTACAAGTTTACAACTAGGACAATTTTTATTGAATTGAGGCCTATTTTTATTTGTAAGGAACCATATCTATTGAATGATGGTAAGATATTTTAGCTCAACCCTTTTTCTATCATTTCAATGGTGTTGTATGTACTTTTTTATTCTTTCGATTATAATGAAAACACAACTTTGTATCTTGTAAAAAAAGTAGCATGTAAGAGTGGATAGAAAAATGCTAGTACAATATAAAATATGTAACACATTTGAAGTTTAGAATGAAAACCACAAACATTGATGTTCTAAATAGCCTCTAAGGTCTAAATATGATCATACTTCATAGTACAACTACAAACGAATCCCCACATATCAATAAAATTATCCCCTAAATCATTTTTGTAGATTATATATCTGCCAATATCTGTAAGTTTTAAACCTCTGAAGTAAAGCAATGCATACAGATTCTTAAGCAAAACATAAATTAATTGATAGCTCATACACATAGTACACATAGATTTACGTTGGAAACCCTTAACCAGGAGAAAACCAGCCTTCGTTGGTGCCACACCTTTCAACTCTTTATTGTATTAATTTCACCATTCACCATACAATATATACAATGTTTTAGGTATTCGATAGCTACCAAACCCTAATCCCTTAATCCATACAATATATACAATGTTTTAGGTATTTGATAACTACCAAAACCCTAATCCCTTAATCCAGGATTAATTTAGAAAACTGCTAAAATAGAAAAATACGCTAAAATAGCAAAAAACGCCCCAAAAAAAAATTGTTGAGGCGCTGCCACGAACCCTGTTGGCTTCGGGCTACCGCCTAGAGTCAAATATTGTGCGTAACCATGGGGGGCCAAACCTTCCCCCCCCTGGGACCCTCCCAAGAAAGTGTCTGGCACACACGACACTTGTCACATAGTAAGTTGGGATCGTCAGACGCAGTTGTCGAATCTGACGCACCCACACACACACATGCAAAAAATATAACACATACCCAACAATATCAATGCATAAACAAATCCAATTTAGTGTGAATCTCACTCTGAACCAACTCTCTTTATTGTATCTATGAAATATAAATTCTTATAAGTGCTTAATGACAATAGTGTGAGGCAAATAGATGGGCTATTTGTCTTTAAATAAGCTAGGATTAGGGTTTTGGATGGGGTGCACTTTTTGGAGTTTTTTAAAACTACCGTTTTTGGGGGAAATGTTGTTTGTTGGGTGAGTGAGAATCAAAACTGATTTGTTTGGGTAAGAATCAATAAAACATCGGTTTAAGAAAAAAAATTAGACCAAAAAACCAACAAAACATTTGGATCGGTTAGTTTGGGCCCAATTTTGATAACTATGTTAACACCTAATTGTATAAGGTACAAATCTTTGCAATATAAGCTACAAAAAAAATACTAAATTCATTCCTTAAAGGTGACATAGGTATAACGACAATAGAAAAATAAAATGAACAATTGGAAAGTAAAAAGCATCTCATCAAGTAGCAGTAGGTAAGAATCCAACATTGGGAATAGGGCCATATTTATCCTTAGGGTTGGCCCACAACCTTTAACAAGAGCCTCAAGATTCCCAAGTAGCTACTTCTATGCATCAGTCTCCCTTGATGTAGGTTAAGGAGGCTTTTCTACCTTTGAAATGGAAAGGTGAAATCACAAGTACTCATCATTCCAAAGAATTGTGGGGGAGACTCGTTGTGTCACCACTCTCAGCACTCGTGCACTACTTATCTAGTTCAATACAAGGGATTCCCTCATACCATTGGGATTAGGCTAAATTATTGGGATAGTTTATTATAGGGGAATCCCATATTGCACTGCATCATATGGGTAATTTTCATCTCCAAATTGTAGGCTTGGGCCTAAATTTGCATAATTTGGTTGGCATGTATTAGGGACCTGCTAAACATGTTGTGATGTGCATTTTTAAAGAATTTTTTTCATTTTTATTTTTCCAAATCAAATAAAAAATTTCAATCTTAATAAGTTTCCATGTTGTGTTAAACTCAATTGATCAGGGAAGATCATCACCTAGTAAGGTGACTTTCCAAGATATGGGAGAGCGGGGGACTTTACAACATAACCCATAAGGCTCATGCCATATTGACATGGAAAACTTGCAACACCAAAAAAGGCGTTTGATAGTTTCAACTTTACCACATACTTGGGGGCATTTCTTTTATTGAGTGTTGTTGGTATTCACATGAAGTGGGCACTATCCTCTGTGAGATATCACAATGGACATAAATATCTCATTACTATGACAATGATCCTTTGGCTAAGTTGTCTCTAATAGGGGGTACCTATTATTCCAAATTCACTTAGGACTTGCACCTAACCCCAACCACATATCACAAGCACCAACACAAGCACAAGCAACAAATATGTCACTAGAGAGACTTGAACCTTAGTGGGGACAATATAAATTCCTCACTTTCACCAACCCAACAAGACATCATTGACCCATAGGGGACATTTCATTTGAGGCAGAACTAAGTATATCAATCATTTTCTATGATCCATCCTACCCAAAATCAAAGACCAAGAAAAGAAGGCATTTTTGGGATTCAAAATTATTTTCCATATCACTTAGGACTTGCACCTAGCCCCAACCACATATCACAAGCACCAACACAAGCACAATAAACAAATATGTCACTAGAGAGACTTGAACCTTAGTGGGTACAATAGAAATGCCTCACTTTCACCAACCTAACAAGACATCATTGACCCATAGGGGACATTTTGGTTGAGGCAGAACTAAGTATATCAATCATTTTCTATGATCCATCCTACCTAAAATCAAAGACCAAGAAAATAAAGCATTTTTGGGATTCAAAATTAGTTTCCATATCAACTTAAGCCTATAGAGCCATATCTTTTGTTTATGTTTTAGCATTCAAAGATTAACAATCCTAGCATCCAAGACATGCTTTGTACCTAGCCATATCTATCCATTAGCTAAGCAATATTTCCAAAAACTCTTGTTATAATTCCATCTCTAGACTCTCCATCTGGTCGTTGACACTTATAATGTAAGATTTAAAAATAAATTATTAAGGATCAAGATTTTAACACTCCAAAATCAAGATTGGAAAGGAAAAAATCAACCTTAAAGTCAGGATAAGCCTTCCCTTTTGTTGCACAATCACAACAACCTCCCAATTTTCCTGTCTTAACATCTCTCCAAGACAAGAAATTGGGCCTCCSTCCAATTCTTCCTACTAGGAYCCCCACACTCTCTTTCTCATGTAAACAACTATGCCCAAAATTTTCCTCTTGCTCTGCCCACCTTACCATTTCCATTTCCTTCTCAGATCACCTCCACCCATCGATCCTCACTTCAACAAGCTCCCTCTTCCTATGCCAATACATAACGTATCGATGAATGCATCCTTTCATCTACCTATACATTCGAGCATCAATGATTTCATCGTCGATACATTGGCCACCTTCCCTTGAGCGTGACTAACGCATCAATGCACTTCTACTAAACCTCACTACACACGTTCTTATCACCGGCAAAGTGTGTGTGATCAACGTCGATGCATCAAAAATGCTCACATGATTATCTTCCCCATGTGAAATCCTTTCACCAATTGAATTCCTTCTAATCGCGTCGATGCATCGCATAACAATGGCGCTCCCTCTCTTTCGCTTCGATATACTACACATCGGCGAGCTCTGCCCCTTTTTATCTGATGCACTATTGGCTTCCCTCTTCTGTGATTGATGCGTCAGTGAAATAATGTCAACCCCTTGCCATCATCAAGTGTGTCGATGACGATCTTCTCTCTCTCGCCAATGCTGACCAAGTCAGCGCAACCTGCCTTCATCTCATTGTCCTCCAGCTCGGATCCTTCTTGTCGCGCCATCTGCCGGTCTCCTACCTTTTTCTATGACTAGTATCCTCATGCTTAAATGGATAATTGATGAATGATACCTACCACACCTAACCTGCTTCATGACTGCATTTGTAATCAAGTTTGTCTCTGTTGCCAGTACCTCACACTCACGTACCACATCAACTTGTTTGCTTTGTGTTTCTTGATGTTGTGACTAAATCTTTGTTGTGAAAGCATCACCTAGCATCATATGGGTTAACGACAACACTTATTGGTCTTGTGCTAGTTCTGAAACGCACCCCGAAAGAAATCTGCTCCTCACAACTCTTACACAGTGCTAAGTGCTCGGAACGTCAGATGGTTGTTTTGGCAGATGTATAATTTCATGCTACTAATACGTCACTGCAACGTTAATGCATGAACTAAGAGCCTATATATCACAAATGGCACTGGAACTGACGGAATTTAATTTGGGTGAAGCATTGGTGAACGTAGAACCCGAACTTCCATTAAAAAATGTTCGTGAGCTCAATTTTTCCGCGCCCATCAAAGTGAAATTTTCGCCCCTGAAAGAAGCTATTCGTATGATTTCTGGCATTGTGATTCCAACGCAACTCACAGAATCAGAATCCAGCACCTGGAAGTGCCAGACTGAATCATCTAGGGTTTCTTGCCCGAACTAGCCACGTAAATGTTTGTTCTGCATAGGAAGTTGGCTTGCCAAGAGCGTCGTTCCGCATACTTCACATCGCAAAATACGACACTTCAATTCGACTCCGCATGACTCACTTATGGAAATTTAAAAATCTCTTCGACACTGTAAGCAAAAGGTAGGTTTGCAAATTGGTTCTCGCCTCCCATAAGAAATTGATGAAGTTTGGCATTAAGATCATGTGAAATTGATGAAGCTTGGCATTATTGATCTTAATGCAAGTCATTCAAGTATAATTTTTTTTCCACCTTTTAAAATGAAAATTCAAAATTAATGTTAAATTGTTTGATTTACAGAGAAAAGAAAACGAGTCTTAAATAATAAGAATAATAAAAGAAACAAAAAATTCTTATATAAAATCAAAAGGAAATAAACAAGGGAAAGACTTCTATAAAGCCATCGGCATAATTGAAAAAACTTTGCCGAAACCATTGATAACAACTTCGCCTAAGCAGATCGCAGGCATTAAGATCAAGTATGCCGACCACATCGGCGAAGTTGATGGAAAACGCCCCGATCAATCGGCAAGGTTAACAGCAAGTACGCCGACCACATTGGCGATCTTAATAGGAAGATCGCCGCGGTTAATCTAGCCCTCGTTACGAAACCCTAAGTGAAAGTGGTTTGTCTACTCCGTCAACGAAGCGAATGGGAGATAGAGGATGCTGCAAGTGTTCAACGAAGATCAGAATATAATGCCAGCTATCTCAGAGCAGGTTTGGCTGGCAACATGGAAGAAACTCCCAAGAATTTTGAGGAAACGCCCACGAAATGGAAGAGACTATTGAAGCGTTTGGCATATTCTATTGGCTAGGTCGCGGATTGAACGTCTCCTCTGCAAACAAGATTAAATAGTTACAGTGTGTAAACCGGCCACAACGTTTTCAACTTTCGCGCACATATCCACTAAAGACAGAACTTAAACGAAAGTTGATGTGCCGAAAAGATGCAGGGAATTCGATGGACGAGTTGTTGGGCAGCACGCTCAAGAAAAAAAATCGTCTGTCGTGGATGGATCTTCCATATGAAGAAGAAGTGATTTTAACGTCCACGAAGTTAACAATAGCTTATGGGATAGACTGCCTCACACACTGATTTCAGCAATTCAGTCATTTTCCTGCTCAACTTGATGATGAGCTCCCCTAATTTCTCCACTGTCCCTCACTGAATAAGTCATTCCAAGAGCTAGCTGTCAAGATATTTTTATAGTTGTTCCTGCTGTCTTTGAAAGCGTCACACTCTAAAATGAAATGCTTTTATGTTTCCACTTTTCTGGAGGTGCAGAATACACACCCTTTCTTCCCAAGCTTCTTTTGGTCTTTTCCAG
>JASDQU011102758.1:44746-55431 GCA_032191745.1 Picea mariana
AAGACATCTAGGAGTGGTATTTTGGAAGCATAACAGAGGAGGAGGAAGATTTTGTAGAAGTATTTCAGGCCACAGTGTCATAGGCGACTCCATAGTGAGTACCCATTCCTTTGTATTTGCATTTTGATAACTAAAGCAAAGAGAGTAGAGCATAGGCCTCACCTTCGAGCTGTGTTTTCTCCCGTATTGGGTTTCCCAGGGCACCAAGACGCTTCCAAGGAGGAGAAGAAGAAGTGGAAAGGTAAAGACAAGAAGACAACAGTCGTTGCACATCAGTGCAAGGATCCAAGTAACCACTTTAACCATTGCAATATTGATGGTCACACTGAAAAAAAGTGTTGGAAACTACATCCAGAGATAAACCCTAAGAACCATAAGAAGGATGTCAAGAAGAAGAACCTTCTAGCCACGGATTCAAGCAATTAGATAGAGAGCAATTCATATGTGGATGAGAAGATTGTCTTCACTTTTGTGCATAAGAAGGTGAATCTGAGTAGCCTTCATCACAAGGAAGAGAAGGAGGTGACAAAACCCTTCCATATCAAGATCTAGGTCAAGAAGAGCAAGATAGACGCTCTATTTGATTTCGGTTCACAGGCCAATCTCATAGCAGCCAATCTGGTCAGCAAGCTTGGGTTGGAGGTTCATGATCACCCTAGCCCATGTCCATTTGGGTGAGTAAACAAGGATGCATAGATCAAGGTCACGAAACAGTGTAAGACCAAATTTGTTGTAAGTGCAGATTTTATTGATGAAGTGGAGTTAAATGTAGTACCCCTTGACGTGTGTGGAGTAGTGTTTGGAATCCCCTACATGTATATGAAGGATGCAATCTTCATGGAAGAGCAAACGAGTACTGCTTAATCAAGGATAGAAAGTCTTTCATCATCAATGCACATAAAATCGAAAATCTCATTGGTAAGTGCCAACCAAGACAAAAAGTTGATTAGTTCAAGTATGTTTTGCTTTTCTTCCGAGAGAATCAGTCAGGTGATGAATCGGTAAGAGAAAAGGCCTCTGGAGGGATGTACTAAAGAGCAAAAACATCAGATGGAGGAGTTGCTACAAGCATACTGAGGAGTGTTCCAAGAGCCTAAAGGGCTACCACATAAGAGGGAAGTGGAGCATGAGATACAATTGTTGTTTGACTCCCCGTTACCCGATATTGAGTTGTATAGATAGTCAATTCTCGAAGCAAATGAAGTGAAGAAACAGTTACAACAGTTGCTGGAGCAGGGAGTAATTCGACCAAGCACCTCACCCTATGGGTCACCTATTATCATAGTACCCAAGAAGGATGAAAGTTGGCGGATGTGTATCGACTACAGAGCTTTGAACAAGATTACACTCAAGAATCGGTACCCTCTGCCCAAGATCGACGATTTGTTTGACTAGTTGCAGCATGCCAAGTACTTCACCTAGTTGGATCTCAAATCGGAATACCACCAAGTACGTGTCAAAGAAGAAGACACCTAGAAGACTGCCTTCAAAACAAGGCAAGGTTTGTGTGAATGATTGGTCATGTCATTTGGTTTATGTAATGCACCAGTTACATTTATGAGATTGATGAATGATGTGTTGCACCCATATTTTGATTCATTTGTTATAGTGTATTTGGACAATATATTGGTTTATATCTCTACCTAGGAGGAGCACATCTCACATCTCATGTAGGTGTTAGCGACTCTAAAAAGCACTTGTTGCTTGTTAAACTTTAAACCCAGCAACAGAATATTAATGCCAATAATGTTTTCTACCTAGAATTTAATTCACTATTGATTTAGAATTCTGAAAAGTATGCAGAAATATTACAGCTGAGTTTTTAACTAATGTACAGCAAAAAATGAAACTAAAACCAAGCACACATAAAAACTACACAACAGAAATTTACCCTAGAAACCCCAATGTGGGGAAAACCAGCAAAGAGAGGCTTTATTATGGCTTCAGAGGAAAATTATTTACAACAGCAAACTTAGAAAATTCTTACAAAGAATTTTTGCCCCCTTCTTGGTTGTACGGCCCAACCAATCTTGTGTTGTACAGCCTGTTTGGCCTAGCAAATTCGACATCTATGGCCTTCTGAAACCAGCCCTATACGGCCCTCAAAAATCGGCCCCTTTAGTCGTTGTAATACATCCTAGGTACATCCTGCTCAAATGTTATTGTACGGCCCCTAACTCGACCTCTTCTGTATTGTTGGTACGGCCTGTTGTATGGCCCTCTTTCTCCCAACCTGGTCGCCCTCTCTCAACTAGCCAGTCACCCTCTTCCTCAGCCAAGCGCCCTCTTGCTCTTTAGCTCAATGAGTGTGTGTGTGTGTGTGTCTCCTCACCCTTCGTCTCATCTCCCTTTTATCGTTTTCACTTCACTCTCTTTCCCCCTTCATGAACTTTCTAGAGTCTCTAGAAAATTCACTTAAGTGAAAATTTAATTTCCAAAGTCAAAAACTTTAGAAATCTGAGTAAAAAGCCAATAAAATTATTTGACTATTTTTTATACTTTTCCTCGGTTAGACTTAGGCTACAATTAAAAATGTTGATCTAGGCATTAATTAATTGTCTTCAGCATGCCTGGACACTTAGGACTATGTTGAGACACCTTCCAAGCTACAAATTTAACATTGTCGACTAACCTCAAGAAATGTGAGTTTGCTCAATAGTCATTGGTGTATTTGGGGCATGTGATCGGTGGAGGGGAGCTCAAGATAGATCCCGCAAAGATGGAGGCCATCATAAAATGATTGGTTCCTACTAATGTCACTGAAGTTAGGAGCTTTGTTGGGGAAGCACAGTACCTACAGAAGTTCATAGCATCATTTTTCAACGATTGTTGCACCACTCCATGCCATAACAATGAGCGGTAAGAGTTTCCAGTGGGGAAAGAATCAGTGAAAAGATTTCGACGAGCTAAAACGAAAGATTAGTCAAGCATCAATTCTTGCATTGTCTAACTTGCAGAAGCCTTTCAAAGTGGAGACAAATGCAAGTGTGTATGCTATGGGAGCAGTTTTGATGCAAGGGGGTAAGCTAGTATGCTATCATTCTGAAATGTTTCACGGGGGAGTCTTAAACAACCCTACCTATGATAAGGAACTTTATGCCCAGGTTCAAGTTGTTAATTAGTGGAAGCATTATCTGATGGACAAGGAAACCATTATCCACACAAATCACTCGCCATTGCAGTATTTGCAGGCCTAGATTAAGCTTTAGGAAACCAGACATTACAAGTGGATGGGGTTTTTGCAGCAATTTCATCTAGCCATCAAGTATACGAAGGGCGGCACTAATAAGTTGGTAGACATGCTCTCAATGCCACCCAAATCCAAGATTACAGCTTTGTGAACTCTTATGCACACGTAGCCTTTTACCCATGATGCACACAAAGTGGCATACACAGAAGATGAGGACTTCAAGGGGGTGTTTCAACAACTACAGGGACAAATTCAAGTAGAAGAAGGTGACAGTAAGGAAAACCACCATCTCCAGAATGGGTTACTCTACAAGCTAGACAAGCTCTATGTTCCTAAAGGTGAAAGATTACAGCTTATCAGAGAGGCTCACACCTCCAAAGTTGCAGGACATTTTGGTGTTGGGAAGACAGTTGCTAACTTACAAATGTATGTGTGTTGGCCCAAAATGCAAGAATATGTAGCACAGTATATTAGAGAATGCATACTTTGTTGTACCAACAAGCCTAGTAATAGAAAGAAGGTCTATACCATCCCTTACCTGTACCCACTCGACCTTGAAAAAGCATTTCCATGGATTTTATGGGAGGTTCACCAACAACTAGGGAGGGACATGACTATTTATTTGTGGTAGTTGATAGGTTTAGCAAGATGTGCATTCTTATGCCTTGCAAAAAGACCATCAAAGGACAAGAAGAAGTAAACATGTTCTTTGAACAGGTCTAGGTGCACTTTGGGATACCAAGGAGCATCAACTCAGACAGGGATACCATATTTCTCAATGCCTTTTGAACTACACTTTGGGAAAAGATGGACACTAAGTTGAAGAGATCTACAACATTCCATCCAAAAACGAATGGGCAAATAGAAATAGTCAACATGACTTTGGTGCAGCTTTTGAATGGTTACAATCAGAAGCATCGAAAGACCTGGCATGAAAATATGATCTATATTTAGCACTCTTATAACAGAGCAATCCACACTTCTACTAGTAAGTCCCCTTTTGAAACTTGCTTTGGCTATTTGTCGCCTTTACCCTTGAATGTTGTATATGGACAGCAAGGAGAAGTGAGGAAAGACATCATAGGAGAAGCGTTAAAGTAGAGAAATTTGTTGAAAAGATTAGACAGATCCATTTGCAAGTACATGAGATGTTGAAAAAGTCACAAGAAAAGTATAAGGCCAAACATGATCAACACAAAACCGAGAAGTTATTCAAAGTGGGTGACAGGGTTTGGTTATAGCTGAACAAGGAAAGACTGCATGGTCTTGGTAAGAAGATCAAGGCTTTCCCTTATGGCCTTTTTGAGGTATTGGAGAAGGTGGGAGATAACGCCTATAGACTTAGTCTACCCCCATGCATGCACATTTACTCAGTAGTGAATGTGGAGAATTTGAAACTCTATGAGCCTTCCATGTTGGATCAAGAGGAGGAGCGGGTCCTACCTACCGTAGAGGACTTAGCACCAAATGCTCAAGCAAAGTTGGCAAAAGACACAATTTTGTAGAGGAAGTCCAGAACTACAAGATAGAGGCAACATGACCTTTGGCAGATTACGTTGAAAGGACAACTTCCAGGAAAAACAAAATGGACTCCAAAAAGAAGGTAGAGGAAAAATTTCCTCACCTCATTTAGCAAATCTTTAGGTACCAAAAGCCTCCCTAAATGGGGAGGTATGATCTGGATTGGATCATCATATAATTTGTCATCTATCTTGGTACTTTCTGGATGGAAAATTGGATAAATTGGCTTGCAAGGCCATTTTAGCACATGTCCCACTTTGGAAAATTGGATCCAAAATCTTCCAGAGCCATTTTGAGGCATTAAACGACATTTTTTGGTTAAAAAACTCTATGTACACTTCTGACAATGTTCTACAAACCAAGACCTTTCCAACGGTACAAGAATCTCCTCAATCGGAGCTTGTATGTGAAAGTTATGCCTCTCACAAGTTGGCCTGCCTTGTTGACCACCATGGTACAAGTGGATGCCACGTCATCCCCCATTACTCAAATGTGTGGGGCTAGCCACGTGTGAATTTTCAAAAAAATTCTAGAAGGTCCAAACCTTATCGCTAATTGAGGGTTGAGGAAGTCAAAACCTTAACCCTAGACAACTATTAAGCTGTGTTAAAGACCAGGCCGCTAGGACAAGAAGGGGTTCCATTCTTTAGCATTGTACTTGTTCCATAACTGAGCAAAGACATCCAGGAGTGGTATTTTGAGAGCATAACAGAGGAGCAAGATTTTGAAGCACTCTTTCAGGCTGCAGTGTCATAGGCAACTCCATAGTGAATGCCTATTCCTTTGTATTTGCATTTTGATAACTGAAGCAAAGAGAGCAAGGCATAGGCCTCACCTTCGAGCTGGGTTTTCTCCCATATTGGGTTTCACAGGGTAAATCTTGTGTTTATTTGTCTGGATGGTGGTTTTCATTTGCATGTTCTTTTATTTTCATAATTTAATTATTTTCTATAAAAATAGAGCAATAAGCTAGAGATAACAAATCTCAGATCTACGGAAATAAACCTGCATAATAAAGGTTTCAGCATATTATAAGATCTGTTGTGACGAACTGTTCCAGTGGAACACTTGAATATCCACAGCAGTTTACAGATCACCAAAACTGCCTAAAATAAATAACAAACAGTATTGTTTTGGAAATCATGCATCTGTCTTTAAGACAGTAAAAAAAACATGCAATTTTCCAGCTCTGTCAAGGCCGAATTTGTTGAGGAACACTTTGGGAAACTGCAAGATAAGTACTGGTCTGCTAGAAGACTGTCTTCATGCTGCCACCTTTAGATTTTTAGGAGAAAAAAGCGTTGTTAACTCCCCAAATCTGCCAGTAAAGACTTCTGGCATCTTCCTCTAGTCACACATATGGCTGCCCAATCATCAACCTCTCTCTAAACTCACTAAAACAGTGGCAGCAGGTATAAATAGGGGTCGACCTCTTCATAAATAAAACAGGGTGCATGCAAACTCTCTCAGAACTTTGTTTATAACACAAGAAATCAACCTCAAATTCTTGTTTTAGCAAAATAAGTCAAAGTTTCAACATATCTCAGCCTCACACTTGTCAAACTTCAATCACACTTGTGATCATCATCGAGTCGTATACATCACCTTTACCCCAAGCTAGATAGCTTCTACAAAATTGATGATGGCCCTCTAATAGTTCAAGGTCACCTTCCCCGAATGATGGCAACTAAGCTAAGGTCATGCCTTTGTATAGCAATCTAGGAAACCCTTTTTCTTCTTTTTCAAGTATCTCTCCTATGGATAACGATGGTGCAGTAACATCACCCTCTTAGGAAGGCATAGGTAAACTTTCTTTGTTGTCTCTAAAACAAATCATCCTTACCCTCTTGATATCAAGAATGATCTCTCTTGCTCTGGATTGAGAGATCTTAGGGAGAAGGAGCTAAATTGCATATTCAAAAAAAATTGACGCTTTGTGGAAGGTTTTTTAAAATGAGCAAAGAATTCCTAGGATGATTTAATCTCAAGCTCTTGTAATATTTATGCAAGAAGGTTTATCTCTATAACTTTTGAAACCAAAGCAAATAGAGCAAAAATCCTACAAAGAGGACCTTGCTTTTGGGGTAGCTTTGTTATTTTCATGAAATAAATATGAAAAAATACAATTGTGCTTTAATGGTGGTAGCTTAGTTGAGGTCACACCTTCGTATAGTGATATAGGAAACCCTTTTGCTTCTTTGTCTCTATCAGGCATCTCACCTAGGGTTGATGATGGTGCAACATTGCCCTCTTAGGCAGCCATAGGCAAGCTTACCTTTGTTATCTATAAAGTAGATCATCCTCGCCCTCTTGATGTCAAGGGAGACCTCTCTCACACTCGGTTGAGATATCTTAAGGAGAGGGAACTAATTTTCATATTCAAAACGTTTTGGCACTTCGTAGAAGGTTTTTTTAAATGTGGAAAGCATTCCTAGGATGATATGCCCTCAGGTATTATCTCTTGTAATTTTTATGCAAAGAGGTTTATCTCTATAAATTTTCAGACCAAAGCAAATAGAACTGTTATCCCCATTTTGTGGGATAACTAAGGAGATCATGTCTTGAGGCCCTCAGGTTGCAGATATGGAGTGTCGAGGGACTACATGATCAACAGTGTCCACTTGCACAGATGGAGACCCTTCTCACCACCACAGAGGTTAGGATTTTCAGGATGGTATCCACCACACCAACTGGCTTTCGAGAGGCACTGGGCCTTGCTCCATGAGGTACAAGTCCGATATTATGGTGAGTGTCATTTCAATATTTGAGGCATTTTGAGTATGTTGTATCTTAGACTGCTTTAGATTTCATGACATGTTCTTGCACATTATGCCTTTTGCCCCGTTTCACCTTGGTGGTTGACATTGTGCCCTAGTAACTGGTCTCCCTCGGGAATGGGTTTGCTACTAAGAACTCCCTTGAAGATCCATTGTACCGTTCCCAACCATACTTACCACTTTCCATCACCTAAAACCCCCCCATTTCCTTGTCTCTTGGGATTTTAGGGTGTATTGACCCAAGAAGGGGTTGTCCCTCATTCCATGGGAAGAAGGGGTTGAAGGCCCAGAGGGATTGTTGTTGGCTAAGAAGATAAAAGCCTATATATAAACCTTCCAAATGCTTCGCCCAGGTATCCCTCGAGAAATCAATGAAACGCTTCTCTATAAGAAAAGGGGGACCCACAAGAATAAATGATAGTGAATGCTTAGGGGGTTAGTTGGAGGATAGGAGGTCTCATCACGAGCCGGCCTATCATGATCATGGGTATCTAGCGATATGACATTACAATCATATGGCCACCAAGCCAGGGTAGTGGCTCTCAGTTACACAACTGAGAGAAAGGGGGTCTCATCACAAGCCAGCCTTCTCATTTCCGCAAGGTATTTGTGAGTGACACTATCATTATCTGGACACCACGCCAAGACAGTGGCCTTCAACTCATCCTTTAAAACATGAAAGAAACAAAGAATGGCAAGAGGATGGAAAAAGTGCCTTGCAAACGAAGGTGCCACACACCCTCTACAAAGGCACCCATGGATGAGACACTACAACCCCTTGTATGTCATGAACCCCATGCCCAATGAGTCTTGATCCATAACCACTTCATCTACTTCACATGGCTTAGAGAGGGATCACTTGGCAAACACTCCTTGACCTAGGGAAAGATCTACCCAATAGGACACCTCATCAACCCTCCCATACCAAAGCTTGGCAAGTTGCATAATGTCTTTGAGCACTTACTTGTTTGATCGGGTAATCTTTGATGCACATGCTTAGGTGGCTCATTTATTGATTTGATTTACTCGCCATGATATTTTGACTTGAAATCCTTGGAGGGTGTACTTATTTTTCTTTGCAGGACCTAGTTGGTGGACAGTTTTGGAAGAACAAGCCTAGTTTGGGCTTCCATGGGGCTTGAATCCCACGGATTGGTTGCCAAGGGCCCACATGCTGAACCACGATGACTTGCCTTTGGAGGCCTAGAAGACATCATGGATGACATGACCTAGCCCTCACATGCCAAACGTTTTGCCTAGGAGAGGCAAAACGTCACTTTTAGAGGCTTGACGTCACCTAGAGGGCTAGGGTTTGGTGGTGAAGGTGTTGCTTGATGACATGTGGCACGTTTTGAAGGAAGGAGGCTTGAAGACCATCAAGAGAGGATTCGGATGAGTGAAAAGTGGCCTTTGGAGGCCTAGCCATGCATCTACTACCCCAACGACTTCTTCAAAGTGCCAAAATGTCCCCTAAAGGGGTGACGTCACCTTATTCTAGGGTTTCTTTTGTGTAAAAGTGAATTTTAAGATGAATTGTTTAATATTATTTTGTTGCAAGGGGTAAGATAAGGGTTGTAGACCCCTTATCTTATGTTTTACCCTTGCGTGGACCCCTTATCCTAGAGGAAATAATCCAACTATGCACTTTTACCCTGCATTGTTTAGTTCCTACATATCTTTGTTGCACTCATACAAGCCCTTGCTCCACTCGAAAGAAATTGTCTAATTCTTCACTATCGCCAACATCAATGCTCTTCTACTCAATGTGTCTACAACCTTGTTCTCCTTCCTGGACTAGTGTTTCAAGTTTTCAATGCAAATGTATAACTCTGTAAAAACTTGACCCATTTCACATGCCTCTAATTCAACTTCACCTCACTATTGAAAACTTCAACAGTTGAAGGTTTGTGTACAAAAGGAACTACTTTGGCAAGAGATGACGTCTCCAATGCTTCAGCTTCTACACAATAGCATAACTCAAGATCATAAGTAGAATACTTACATCATGCTTCATTCAACTTCTCATTGAAGAATGTTATTGGTCAACTTTCTTGCCTCAACATTCTACCAATAGACACTACGCTTAGATCGCAATCCACTTGAAGCACTTTGTTAAAACCAAGTAATGCCAACACAAGTGCCTCTATAATCCTTTGCTTTGACGTCTCAAAACTTTGTTGTCCCTGCAGACTCCATTAGAATCCTAATGCTTTCATACAACGTCATCGATGTGTGTTTCCCAATGAAACCTCTAAAATACTTCCTATAAAAAATTCTCTACAATAAAAACCTTTCACCTTTGTGACGTTGCAAGGTGCAAGCCATTCCAATATTGCCTACACTTTCTTTAGATCCATGTGCAATCCACCCTTGGACATCACAAACCCAAGGTACAATAACACCTCCTTGAAGAACTCGCACTTCATAAAGTTAATGCACAACTAATCCTTTATGGATGTTTCAAAGTTCAAACACCGACCGCAAATGCTCTAAGTGTTCTTCTCTTCTTTGAAAACCAAAATGTCATCCAAATAAACTACCACAAACTTACCAATATATGGTCGCAATACCTTTGTCATCAATCGCATGAAAGTGCACGATATGTTGGGAAACCCAAATGGCACAACCTACCACTCATATAAAACTTCTTTGGTCTTGAATGTAATCTTCCACTCATCACTCTCTCTAATCCAAATATGTTGATGTCCACCCTTCAAGTCAATCTTTGTGAAGTACTTGGTGTCACTCAAAAATTCCATTAGAAAATCAATTCTCTAGTAAAGGGAACCTATACATGATTCTGATCTTATTCAATGCTCTAGAGTCTATACACATCCCCCACTACCCATCTTTATTTGGTGTTATCAAAGATGGCACTGTGCACAAGCTCACACTCTCTTCAATTAATCCATTTGACAATAACTCACCTACATGTTGATACACCTCTGCACTTTCCCACATACTCATCCCATGTGCTACTTGATTTGGCAATGTCACCCCTGACCTTCATCTCCACAATTTTAATAGTGTATATATGCCTTCTGTAACCACCATTTCCTCTCACATG
Source organism: Picea mariana (assembly GCA_032191745.1). Taxonomy (NCBI): domain Eukaryota; kingdom Viridiplantae; phylum Streptophyta; class Pinopsida; order Pinales; family Pinaceae; genus Picea; species Picea mariana. The sequence continues at coordinate 55,302 of JASDQU011102758.1, forward strand.
TCCTTTGAAAACTCTGCAACCTTCCCCATTGCATTGTTTTGATTTGTCTTCTTAGATTTCTCAACACGCACAACTTCCACCTTCTATGTGGAATTGCAATCTCTACCATTCAAACCACTTCTTCCTCTAT